>JAJJMB010010762.1:309650-334454 GCA_023531105.1 Papaver atlanticum | reverse complement strand
CCTAAGTGTGCAATAATAATAAGGCTTCATCCAAGATTAAAACTAAGTTCTGTTGGTGCATTTGTCCCTTTATTTGGCGTACTATCTTATACACCAAAAAGAATGTGTGTACTGATTCGGTAACTTGAATGATTGTGATCAAAACCTCTGTTTAGTATGTGCTGAATAGAGTTTTAGTCAAGAAGTGAAGAAATTGGCTAAGTGCGAATTGGATGAGACTGTGTTGTGGAGCATAGTGTCGTTGTCAAGGTTGGATGTTGCATTTGGATAGTTTAAACCTGTGATAGATGCCACACAGAAGAATTTAAAAAGATTCTAACATGAAATTTGAACGAACAATTGTTAAACTGTAGAAAAGATCGTTGCAATTTCTTTACCTGAATTTAAAAAAGAACAACATAAGAAATGTGTTAACAAATTTAAGCGATATAAAATTTAAATCTTTTTAAAGAAGTTGTTAGTTTTAAACTAAATTGATACCATGTGAATAATACGATAAAATTTGAAAAAAAAAATATTTAGTCAAAAGCAGTTAAGAGAATTATTATTCAAGCAGTTTTATCATAACAATTGGTTGTTGCTAACCATTTCACTTGTACACTAATTAGCAAAGATGGTGTATTTGATACTCTAATATAAACTAACTCGCCGATACAACAACAACAACAAAAAAAAACTCACTCGAGTACTCGTGTCTAATTTATTATATAAATACTGATCCAACAACTCAAATCTTAAAATCTAAGAAGAAAAACTATATTGGAAACCCGGTAGGTCCCAACTAAACCGATGTCAACAGATCACTGAATGCAAAATAAGTGAACTTTAAATTTGTTGGTGTATACATAATATAAACCTTAAGACCACCCACAATGATGCCAAAAAATAGTTATGCAATTTTGCTCACAGTGAAATGTTAATCAGACTCCTTTTAGAAAGGATTCATCGTGTATATCCGGTTTGAGATTTCGCATGGCATGAGACTGGATTTGGGGGTAACCGTGGTACACAAGTATATTTAAGATTTAACGATTCATCAAAAATATGGGCTATATAGCGATACTCAATCTAAAAAGTAGCTCATCTTGAATTCCTTCTAAGATATCAATTAGTGAGAGACTAATTCTGAGAGGTGTGAGGCTAGTTTTGAGATTTCGTCCAGTAAAAAGGAAAATTCCATTTTGGAACAACTTGTTGACACTAGTTACCCACCGAGATGTGAAGAAACATGACCCATTCACCCCACACAAATACGCTTAGACTTTTATTTTTGAGTAAAGGTTCAAATGATTTGTTTTGTGTTGCCAAATTATAACCTTACTCTTACGGAAGCAATCCCCATCTTAACCAGCTACTAATCAAGGGGCGCTAAAAAAATCAGGCATGTTGTTGTAGTTTGAAAAAGTGACTCAACTATATTCAGATGAATAACTGCGACTTCAAGCGAAAAAAATCAATGTTATTCCTAAATATCCTGGAATGCATAATCATATCAAACTCATGATGTTCTTGATCCGAACATAATGTGGATTCGAGATAATACTTAAAAATATCAAAACCAGAAGTATAAGAAAAATTAATCATTGAAGACGAGATAAAACATAAGTTTTCTTAGTTTTTATAAGACGCTGCAAAGAAAAAAGAACAAAAACCTGAAAAGGTTTCTACATATCTTGCAATGACAATCGGTGTTCTTAAGGTGCGAGGAAGAAGATTTCAGCATTAAGCCTCTTGGAACGGAAATATTGCTCAGCTTCAGGTGACATATTGAATGAAGCCTGGAGAATTTCGGGACTTAATGCCTTCCACAAAGATGTCCTTCCTGCTAAGTGGCAGAAAATTGGGATGCGAAAATTCCAAAAGCAATATTTAGAAAATGAAAATAAGATTATGTAAGCCAAAAAAATTTCTACTTTTAATGGAATAATAAATAGCTCATACAAACTTCTGAAAGATTACAAGTTACCCGAGTAACTTACTTAGAACCAAAAAGTTATTCCGAAAAATTTCAGCATTAAGCCTCGCCATCGGCAATCTTTGAGACAACGAAAAACCTTGGAACGATGAATAACTTTCCAACCTTGGCTTTAATCTCCATATTACGTTTACCGTCAACACCAACAATATGAGCACGACCACTTACTCTAACAATGTAAGTCACTTGATAAGCTGAATCATACGAGAATCCTATAGAGCACATTGATCCGGCATCAATCATGTTAAGATTTTTGGAAAAGCATGAGTATAGGAAAATAAGAAAATAATTTAAAAATTGATAAGTGAAAAAATCAAAGAAACATAAATTGAAGGAAGCAAAACCCTAACCTGACAAGATCAGCACCAAGTCCAACATATTTAATCAAAGGCAAACTCATGGGGGAGAGACCTCCTAAATAGAAATATTTTTCAAATGTTTTGTGTCCTTTGCTAGTAAGTCAGCAACATTGTTCGCCGGTTCGCGAATGAAGAAGAAACCCAAAAAAGAAAAATATAAGTTAATTTTTTGTTTTGCTTCTTCCATCATGGCCTGACTCTGCCATGAGATGGAGTTGGAGTCCCATTGAGATAGTCAAAAAGATTCTTCCAATCTCCTTATATAATGAAAAGGGAAAGATTGAGTTCCTTTGTCCACTGAGTTGCTTTCGGTAGTCCTAGTGCTTTCGCTTCTTCTAGTGATGCTATTGTGGATGGTCCTGCTATTCCTTTCTTTCAGATAGTTATAATTAATTAATATGATTTTGTCTAATAATATTAGATTGGATCGTTGCTACTTATTATTTAGCTATACTGGCCTAGTGGTGTTTGCCAATTCCATTATACGGTGGATCCAAAGTAAACATATTTTAAAATGAAAACAAAAATAGAGTGACATTTTCATATAAGATTTGACATCAATATATAAATTGCATCGGAATATGATGCACGTAAATCAACGATCATAAAACCCCAAAACATGATTAGTTGATGATGATATATGACAAATAACGTTGATGATGATATATGACAAATAACACAACATTACCAATGACTGATATGGGAAGGTACCAAATTCATATAAAACAAATTGAAAATACCTTGTATTTTATGGATTTTGGTACGGTATCCAATAAACTTTGATAACCATGTTTAGCAACGATGAACTAACAGAAGAATTCAATCCATTATAATATGATTCCAAGAATAAATTCAAATCCAATTACAGTACTGTATGTATATATAAGATTCACCGATTCGGAACACCTAATACATAATATTGATGAGAATAACAAATAAATTCACAGACAAGATTTGACCATTAAAATAAAATGGGATTTAATATATAAAAAAAATGTACCAAAAATTCAAGAGCAGTATATTGGTGGTGTTATGTGTACCTCGAAGAACATAACCAGCCTTAGAAGAATCAGAATAGCTACGCATAGCTAAACCATTCTTGTAAAGAGCAGTTTTGAAGCTCCAATGTGACCTTGTTTAAGCATTGGAAGATCAGATGGTGACCATGAAAATATGATCCACCATCACCCCTATATACAGATTTAGACACCTTGGGAGTCAAATCAACGTCCATTTTCTCTGTTTAAAAAATAATAATATGAAAACTTGAAGAATAAGATCAAGAAGAAAGAATACAAATGAGGTGAATCATGAGAAATTAAAAACACTTGGAAAATGGTTTTCCCTATTTCCCACCCCCTTCATAATTTTTAAAATTAATTAACTTTTCAATCCTAGTTTTTCCAGTGTATCACCCATAAATGTCAAATTGACTATGACTATGATCATTATCACATTTATTTGTCTTCTTCTTCCTTGTTTAGACCTTCTTTTCCATTAAAAAAACCCAAAAACTATCAAGCTAGAAACCCTAAATTAGATTTTAATTAATTATTATACTACACCTACTTTTTTATTTTTTTGTAATTTAGTTTGTAGACGAGTTAATCGATGATTAATCCGTAAACAAGGTTTATTTCATTGGAAATTTATATTGTGAACAAGGTTTAGAGGTGATTAATTAACCTAATCAATCTGGTAGTGTATGATCATCTAAGTGCAATAACAATACCAACTGAACCCGTGTATATACAAAACATATTAATCAAAATTAACGTAAAAGATAGTAGCACATGCTCCAATTAGTAACACATGCTTCCGAGTTCTAAAATTAGTATACGATCCAATCAGCACATTGTAAATCGTTAACTCAATATATGTTCCAACTAATTTTATGTAATATGATTCCCTAGTCTCTCATCCACTTTTAATGTTTAGCCTATATCACAAACCAAACTTTATCCTTCTTTGTATCCATTGAAAGTGGTGATGATTCATGGAGATGGAGACCGAAACGTGAGTGGCTACCTAGGTTTTTCTGTTTTGTTTAGTTGTAGGTGGTCTTATAATGGATATAAATAAAAAGTCAAGAAATGACATTAAGGACATTTGAAATTTTATATAAGTGGTAATTAGAATAATTGGGGATACGAATTATGGGGGATTGGAAATAAAAAAAGTGGGGATGGGAAATAGGGAAACTAACCGATGCACCTGAGGCTAAGCCTAAAATGGATGATTTACCAATGATATGCGAAACATTGTTAGGGCAATTCCTATGGTAATGTTCAAATGATTTTTTTTGTTGAGCCAGGTGGATGGTCAAATAGGATTTTGCACTATGGAAAAGAAGTGGGCGGTTCGTCCTGGTGCTGGCACACGTTGTTCAAACGCTGGCGCTCGTAGTTCCAGCACTGGCGCTCCTGGCAGAAACGTGAGCAAGCGCAGCAGAGTCGCCGGCGTTTGAATCAAGACCGCCAATGGCTACTTTTAAACGGTCACCGGAACGGCTAGTTTCTACCTCCATAAATACGGCTCGAGTTTGATCTCACAAATTCACAACAATCTTTCATCCGATCAATCTTTTGTTAATTTCAATTGTTTTCAATTTTCAACCATGAATTCTGATTTTGGTTCTTCTGAGGAAGATATGGAGATGGATGAAATGTTGTATGAAGAAGAGGAAGAAATGTGTATGGAGTTTTTGCGTCAAATGGATGAAGATGCAAATCAAGATAGAAGAAGGCGAAATTTTATGTTGCAATTACAAACCGGGATCATACCAAATCCTTTAGAGCCATATGAAGTTGCGACTAGAAGATGGACGTGGCGAGATCGACATTTTTACTACGAAAAGATGATGCATGATTATTTTAATCATGATTGTGTCTATTCCGATGAGGATTTTCAGCGACGATTCCGCATGGGCCGCAACTTGACGCAAAGGATTATTGCCGAGCTTTGTCAGGTACAACCTTTATTTAATTATCAGTATTATGCACGACATGTATGAGGCTTTAGTCCCGAACAAAAGGTCACTGCGGCTCTCCGTATACTATGTTACGGGGTACTAGCGGATTCCACGGATTATTACATCCGTATTGGGAAAACAACGCCTTTGGGTATCTCAAATTGTTTTGCGAAACAATGGTCGAGCATTTTGGTCCAACCTTTTTAATAAAGCCTACTTAGGAAGATGTTCAAAGAATAACTGCAGAAAACACCGAGAGGGGTTTTCCAGGAATACTAGGTAGTCTTGACTGCATGCACTGGACGTGGCATGCGTGTTCGGTTGAATGGGCAGGCCAATATAAGGGTCATTATCCAAAACCAACTGTAATTTTGGAAGCTTCAGCTACTTATGATTGTTGGTTTTGGCATGCCTTTTTTGGACTCCCGGGTTCAAATAACGATCTCAACGTTTTATATAAGTCACCATTGTTTGAAGATCTTAAGAATGGGATCGCGCCGCACTGTAATTTCACCATCAACGGTCATCACTACACTCAGGGTTATTATCTAGCAGACGGAATCTATCCAGAATGGTCAACTATGGTTCAAGCTTATAGTCAGGTAGGTTTTGGACCGACGACTTCGAAGGATATGAAGTACTTTAACACCCAACAAATGAAATGCAGAAAGGATGTTGAACGCGCTTTTGGCATACTGAATCTATGGACAGCTAAGACAAGATCTAACTAAGCACCTTTGGACTATAAAAGGAACAAGAGATGATGCGCGGGGGCGAGGTAGAGGGAGAGGCAGATAGATGTTATTTTCAATTTAATGATGTTTATTTTAATTAATATGTTTTTTTAATTTAAAGTTGTTTGTTTAAACGACTACACTTAAAATTAAAATTAATTAAGGCAATTATATTAAATGTAATTTTAAATAAACAAGTACAATTAAATTAAACTTAACTAAATAAGAATTAAAATATGTTATCAAGATTGTATTCATCTTCGTTTTCTTCCGAGGCATCATCTTCGTCTTCTTACACATTCACATACAGGCCAGTTTGTTGAGGGACTTGTTGTTGTTCGGCCGCGACTTGTTGTTGTTGTTGTTCGGCCGCATCCATTTCCTTAGTCCATGCAGCAAGTTGTTGTTCATTCATTATTGAAGTGTTCAAGGAGAGTAACTTGTTTAGCTTACAATCCCTGTAGTATTGTTCTCGCGAAAGATGATTTTTTCGTTGATTATTTATAGCAATGCCACGGTCCCTGGCTCTATCTGCTTCTATCTTCATCTCGAATTCCTTGTGATCAGCATAGTTGAACTTGCTTGAACCTCCTTCTAATGCTCGTTGGGATGCGTCTCTCGCTGCTTTTGCATCTTACTGACCCCCCCCCCCCCCTCATCTTTTTCTCTTGACGTTGGTGTTAACGTCTAGATTAGTGTTGTGTTGTTCCTGACTACTTGGAGACCCGGTATATGGAGATCCAGTTCCTTCAGGTGAGGAAGCAGGCCCTCCATTTTGAAAATCCTGCGAGATTGGACCATGTGGTGATCTTGCAGGCACTTGATTACCTTCCAGCAAGTATGGATTAAACTTGTTAAGCACCCTCAAGATGGTGAAACAAGTTTCATGTTGGAAGCTCGATTTGTGGGATCTTTGCCACTCTTCCCGACATCTTCGTTTCACATCCGGTTCGCCTTCACCACTTCTTCTGTTGCGCCACATTTGAGTGATCAAAGCTACATATTCACTAACGGCTGCTGAAATTGCGTGAAAACGATGACACAAACCCATCGCCATCACGTCTATTGGTGTTACCGGTTTCTTCACAAATTTTTTGTAAAATCTTATCATAATTTTTTTTTTCTTGATAAATACCATTGATGTCATCTAATGTATATAATACATAATTTCTACAAAGTGACTCGTCTTTATCCATCGTTACTTGACACCACGAATTCTTGTGTTTCTTGGTTGTGATTGTGGTGTATTTTGTTGTGTTTCTTGTTGTGATTGTTGTTTTGTTTGTTGTGGTGTTTGTTGTTGTGATCGTTGTTGTGAGGATGCCATATTTGTTAGAAATGAAATTTATAGAGATGAGATTTTTTCTGGTAGATTGAGTTGATATGAATAGTTTTGTTTGAAAAAAAGAAGAAAATTTTTTAGAGATGGTATGAAATTGTGTAATTTTGAGGTAGTGATGAAGAAGGTGTGAGTTTTAAGTTTGGAGATGAACTGAGTTTATAGGGAAACAAAAAAGAGCAACAGCCGTCGGATGGAAGGAGCCGTTGGCGCTTTTATGAAAAACGCGGGCGTGTGAAATACCAACGGACGGTGAAAGCACAAGCGCCAGCGTTGGTGCCAAGCTCGCCCGTTCTTACATCGCGCGCGCTACATGTTCCATCTCACTCAACAAACCAACAAATTTGTTGGTTTGTACATCCATTTTTCATGTTTGTTGAGTACATCCATTTTTCATGTTTGTTGAGTCCATAGTGGGATCAAATTCAACAAATCCTTGTTTTGTTGAGTCCATAGGAACTGCTCTTAGTAGTCTTTGTTGTAGAAGTTGCACATGAATATTGCACCTTCATAATTCTTTGTTGTAAACAGGTCACTAAACCGATTAGATTATTCACTTAGAAAATACAGTCTTTCTTGTGAGCCAGACAGGATAGGTTATAGTTTATCATTAGTCTTTGCTATGACACAATTGCAAGAACGGTCTAAATTGTCATTTATTTAATGTTTTATCTTTCCACAATCGAGAAAATAATAATAATAATAATAATTCGTATTATCTTCAATAAAATGCTCAACCACTGATGAATGTCCGAATATCATATACCCTCGTGTAAAAGAAAAAATATATATATCCTAGCGTAGCTACGAAATGCACAAGTTAAGAACATAAAAAAACGCAGGTACAAACTATTGCAAAACTTATAATAAAGGAAGCATGGAACACAAGGACAACCCAAGTAAAAGATAACCTTCACCAAAAACATGGGAGAAGGGGGAAAAAAAAAAGTGAGTTGTCAAGGAAACACATCCCAGTTAAATGAGACTGACTGAGGTTTGATGAAACAGTTTCTAAATGACACACATGAGCAAAGTTGCATGAGAAAAGAGCTAAGAAATTTCCTTAATTAAATAAACTGGCAGAAACGTTGGTCCACTGCTAGTCAGATTAAAATCCAGACAACAAGGTAACTACAATTTATACGCTTATTCAACAACATATGTAAGTTCAAAACAATGACCTGTTCTCTAACCTTAAGGTTTAAGATTGGGCATGCTCAGGTTTGTGGGTAAATTCATAATCAAGATGAACAAAGGCGCGCTCAATCTCTGGCAAGCGTTCAAGCTTTATCTGCAAGGACTCTCCGACATCATGTGCCTCCCTCAATGGCATTGCAGATGGCAAAACGATGTCGACCTCAACAAAGTAGTGAGATCCAAATGTGTAAGCTCGGACAGTGTCGATGTGCATTATAGCCTTGTGATGGTTCCAGCAAAGGTATGTTAGCTTCTGGAGATACTCAGGTGCTGCTGATCTGCCCACAAGTGAGTTCACATTTTCAAGTACTGTTGATGACCATGTTCGAATTGTGTACAGTGCTAACTGCAAGAAAAAAGAATCAACAACAGTCATGCATGAGAAAGAGAAGGTCATCCTAACAAAAATTAAAACCACCATTATGATTTAATATGATGAATATTGGGATTTAATCTCTAACTATGTGCTCCTAACAACATGCTGGCTAGTACTATATTATGTCAATTAGAGCAATTGGCTTAGGTCTTAAAACTCATAACTGTTTAACATTGTGGGGATCTAGTTGAGATAAAGAGTACTGCCCCTAACATCACATTAATCCTCTGAGAAAGAAAGAGAGGAAATAACAAAGCGTCACTTACAATTATAGCTCCAACAGGGTCCATCCAATCCTTGAAGTAATTTGCGAGGATGGCAGCAACTAGACCAATGATGTTGGTCACAACATCAAAGAAATGATCCTGGGCATAAGCTTTGACAATTTCATTGGAGAAAGTGCGACAATAAAGCATCAGGCAAAACTTAACCAACGTTACAGTGCACATGATCCCAATCACCCATAGCTGTTGCACCTTAGTCAAGTTGAAATCATGCTGTGGAAAAACAATAAGCAATGGGTCAGGGTTTAAAACAGGGATGGCTACACACAAGGCAAAAACAAGTTGAAATCATATTTCTCAACAACAAAAATATATCAAGGACATCACGTTATGGTTCTAGTCCGGAAAAGGGTAACTACCCACTTACATGAGTTATCAGGGTACGGACTGACTCCAAAATAATCTGCAACCCCAACGTCGCCATTACAGAGGCAAAAACAATGATTCCCTGCAAAAGTCATTTGAATCCAGGATTTAATAAATAAAGATACGCCGATGCTTTTTTAAGTAATCCCAAAAGGTCAACTCAGGGCTATGCATAAATACACATCGACTGTATCAAATCCCATAATAGTTACAAGAAAACACAGGAATTTCTTATTTGAGCCTAAGAGAAAGGAAACTGACCAATGGTTGCATGCGTTTTTTCCCAATAGGATATCGATAGGGGTTTGGGGTCTGCATAGAGAATGAGGTGAACCACAAAATGAAACCTGATAAGAGATCAAGAAGTGAATCCAGTGTAGATGCTATTATAGACAATGAACCACTCTGGACTGAGGCAAAAACTTTTCCAGCAAAAAGAAGCATATTTGCTATATTCGATATTCTGATAGCCAAGTTTTCACTTTTAGCCAAATTTTCTTGCTCCTCCTGAAACATTAAAAGAAATTCATGTTTCAACTCATGGAGCAAACCAGTCAAATGCCACGTTTTGAGTTTTCCTAGTCCTAGAAAAATGAAAAGAAAAAAAAATAAAAAATGAAGAAGAAGAAGAAGAAAGTGTTCAAACCTTTGTCATTCCGGGGAGAAAATCACGATCAGTTAACGCATCCATCTCACTGAACCCATCCAACATTTGTACCTGTTGCTGGTAATAAGTGGCCACCACATCTTCTGGAGCTAAAAACACACCAAATGCACCAAAAATAAGTTAAAGTTACGGGATTTCTATGATATATAACAGATGTCACTACACGATCACATGACTGATAACACTCTATTTGCATCTATCATCATTACTAACACAGTCAAACAAAAACAATTAGGAATTCAAAACACGTGAACAAATCTACCAAGCCAGACAACTTTAAAATCAGTTGACATCAAATTACACATAATTAGTGAACTAAAAGCCCTCAAGGTATGCAAATATTATTACTGAAGTGCCAAGTCTCTATTCTTAGTTCCATGAAACCTCCCCATACCTTTAGAAAGCCCTGTTAAAGCACACAAGTTTCGGATCATGGTAGTAAGAACACAAAATCAGATGTCTCTCAAACCGAAACTTTCACATAAAATTCTAGTCCATCAAATTGCTTATAAAACTGAAATTCCAAGAGGAAACAAGTTGATGATAATTAAAAGAATTCCATCCCAAGAAATAAAAGAAGAACCAATAATCTTGTCGAAAAAAGGAATAGATTCATTAGACCAATATACTGAAGTAGAAATGCCTGAGTATAGATTACTCATTAAAGATTCTAATCTACTTTTAGAAAATAGACTAACAAGAAAAAAGGAAAAAAAAAACTAAATTAATTAGGTTTTTAATATTATGATGTATAGAATAACTTATGTTTCTGATCAAGGAAAAAAATACATGTGTTCTTTCTCAATCAGTAAAACCCAGCAAAATTTTAATATTCTGCTAATAAAAGATTTGTCAGGAAAAATGGACAGAATAATACTAAAATCAGGTGAGAATAAGAACAAAGTAATAAAGAATAAAAAAACAAAAAGAAGCAGAAATAACCTGAACAAGAAACACACACATAATAATAATAATAATATACATAATACAATTAGTCAAACAAAGAATAATTCTAGACACAAGAAAAAACATAAAAATCCAAATCAATTTTCTACCTAAAACCTCAAGACACTTGTGAAAACATTGAGTATTAGTAGTTCCTCTTCTTCCTTGATGATCATATCTTTCAAAATCATTAAAATTTAATCTCCATTGGTTATCGTCCGGTAACAAACGTTCTTCTGTGTCTCCAGAAATTCCATCGCCGATTATCGGATCCACCATATTCACCTCTGAGTTAGAGAGAAAAAGAAAACAAACCTAGAATATAACGAAAGTTGTAATGGAATGAGTTGAGGAAAGGGGAGTGTACACTACTTTTATATTTCTTTTAACTAGTAATTTTAATTTAATTAGGGTTTTGTGTGGCAGTAAATGAGAATCAGGAGCTATATTTAGAGAAAGATAATGTTGTGAGGACATGTGTATTATTTCTGTGGGTCACAGTTATACTAACTAGTGCTGCACGCGGGAAAGGAGAAAGATAGGTACACCCTACGTGGAGGAGGATTAGGTGAAGTTCAACTATGGATATCGGATACGGCTGAAAGTCATTCGAATATCAGGGGGAATATAATATATTGCACAGCAACCAAATGACCTTTTTGTTTGAAACCAAAGGAAAATGACCTCTGCAATGTGTTGGGACGATGACACCGATGTTATTTAGTGAAACTTCCGGGCAGTTTCTTTCTTTTGTTATTTTTCTTTTATAAATGAAAGGCTGATGCTTGTTTTGAAGGCGTCGTTGAAACTAGCTTGCAAAACAAGTGATATGGAGAACTCACAAAATGTACTGCACATACAAAATTGACTAAACTTTTTAGCCATACTACCTGAACATGCCTATGTTCCATTAATGGTGGGTTTAGTCGCAGAATTTACAATTTGAGGAATTTATAATCTCATGAGATTATAAATTTTGGAATTTATGCAAATTCTTGTGCGTTTGATAACTAAGTTAAAATACCTAGGATTTATAGAATCTCCATGTTTTAAAGTCTATATACTTAAAATTGTGTATACATGTACTTTTAAGATTAAAAGAAGGAAACCTGTTTTGAAGCATACTGAATTTTTTTTAGGCATACTAAATAATGCCAAAATAGGGTCACTATATAAAAAACAACATCACCCCTTATCCACCCTTTTTAATTATGGCATAACTACCCTTACATAATTAGTGTTAATGATTATGATTAGATTTGATTAATTAGGAATTTTAAGGATTGATTAAAAATTAATTTATTAATAGTAAATTAGTAGAGAAATCAAATTTATGTGAGAGAGTTGGGATTTTTAAGAGGAGGAAGAAGAAGAAGTGAAGAAAAAAAATTGGGTTTTGAGATTTTAGTGATTAGAAGTGACCAAAATGTGTGATTCAAATCAGAGGTAGACTTCTATACGAGGTTTAATGTCCTTTTTATAAGTTGAATCTGTCAAAAAATTGAATTTTTAAAACCCATATCTACTGACCAGATGAACGGTTCGGCTGATAACTTGTCAGCCGAACCTCTTTTCTTTTTTTTCTTTTTTTTTGAAAATATGCCTAGGTTCGGCTGACAACTTGTCAGCCGAACCTAGGTATATTTTCAAAAAAGAAAAGAAAAGAGGTTCGGCTGACAAGTTATCAGCCGAACTTCACTCTGTAACTGACGAATTTTAGGTTTTGCTGATTCGAACAAAATCTAGCAAAGTCGCATTAGCCGAACATAGTGTTTCTCTAAATCATAGGTTCGGCTCAAAATTGATATTCCAAGATCAGCCGAACTGATTTTCTGAAAATTTAAAACGAAGAAGAAGGCTAGGTTCGGCTGATTCGAACAAAATCTAGCAAAGTCGCATTAGCTGAACATAGTGTTTCTCTAAATCATATACTAGGCTCGGCTCAAAATTGATATTCCAAGATCAGCCGAACTGATCTTCTGAAAACCCTAATTCCATATTTAAAATCATATTCTATCGATCAAACAAAATAAAATCAATCAAAAACAAGATGGGTTTGTTACAAATACATTCTAAAATACATCTGAGAGCAATTGAGATTTGGATTTCGCACTCCAACATCGCTCACTTCGATTCGTGTTTCTTTTGCTTGATTAATTGTTTGATTGAATTGGAGTTCAAGATGTTTAAGTTTAAAGGTTATTTTGATTTTTGAGGATAAGGGCACTCTAGTAATTTAAATTGTTTAAGGATATATAGGTAATTGCACTACCTTTAGACATTATAAACCCACCATAGATGGGATAATGAATGAGTATGCCTCAAAAAAATTCAGTATGCCTCAAAACAGGTTTCAAAAGAAGTGAGTCCATAAATCCCTTGAAACATAACTCCACCAAATCCCTTAGGCCCACCATTAGAAGTGAGTCCATAAATCCCACCATTAAAATTTTGCATCCAAACCCACCATAAGCTTTTTTGGTGGAAAGACTAAAACGTAGAATTCCCATTTTTCTCTTCAGAATTAGGGAAGAGAGATTCTACGTCTACGTATAACTGGGAATCGTATTGCCAAACATGGACGCTTTATTGGTTGTGGGTCCACGGTTCTTGTAACACCCCTACCAGTTTTACAACAGGAAGGCTCCTGAACCCTCTCAACCTCTCCCTCATGGGGAGGAAAATAGGAATCCATCGCACGGGGTTCCTCGTGAGAGCTACTTGATAATTTTCTTTCTATCGTATAATCTCTAAATTATATTACTGCCCAACAAGTAGCACAAAGAACAGCCTCCCCTTTACGCCGCTAACAAATAAAGAAATTGCTTTGGTGGAAGGAAAAGAAAAAATATATCACTATATTCTATCGAAGTTGGAGCATCTGAGAAAAAAAAAAACACAAACATGTATCAATTATGCGCTGCTTCCAACAAATTTACCTTCCAATGCTACCATAATTGAACTTACAAGTAAAAAGACTAGACTTCACCGCTGCTAAGCAAGAATTCTGTCAAAAACATCCTCTGTAGAAAATAGATAGACAGTTAAACATTGTACACAAAAAAAAAAAAACTGTCCAGCATACATACTCAAAAAATGTGGAGGCATGCCGGATTGGTTGGTGAAGCAAAGCCTTGCAGGTAGCACGTTCCAACTCTGATCCTAAAATAATGTCAGTTATTGCCAAAAGAAATAGAAAGAAAGAGATCCTTTTCTTATTAATCATTTGCAAAAAAGATAGGAAATTCAATTGCAACTCATAGATAAAGCAAACAGTTCAGAAAAGAAAAGCAATTCAAAACACAACATAAAAGTTACACAATGACAATTCTTCCAGCCAAGCACAAAATAGTAGTAACTTTTTTTAACAGATGGGAATACTTCTGTAAGTAACTAAAAAAAAAAAAAGACCAAACTGTTACAAGAACCAAGAAAATGAAGAGCAAAAAGAAGAAGACTAAGATGAAGTAACAACTCCCAATATAATATACATCAGTATTGTTCTTACAATTAATTCGGGAAAAACGGTATTCCCACACATCCAAAAAATGGTTTGCACTTCCTTTCTCAATATTGTATGAATTCTTTCAGCACATGCGACTCGAAACCCGAACGAGAGTTCAAAGTAGTTACCAGATTAAAAGAAATGGCCACCCCTTCTAAGGTCTCTTGTGAAGAAGGGATGTCTTAATGCTTCCCTTGCCGTAAGTCGGACAGATGGATCGTACCGCAGAAGCCCTTGCAATAGATCTATTAGATCCCCTGCAGAATGATCTACGTGCTGCATCACCAGATTCTACAAAACAGAAAACAAACAGATGGTTAGTCCTCCAAGATAGTCTCCTCTGGAAACATTGTAACCCAAATGGAAATAAAATTACTTGGAGGCGAGGCAATTTCCAAACTGCCCTCATGCTTTCCCTTGAATTTGCACCTTCAGGCCAGTCCAATCGACAGCGTGCACCCCTTCTGAAGTACTTCTCAGCTCGTCGACTTGAACAAACACAGATTACTATTATTTTATTAGAAAAAATCAGAAAAAATATATATTAAATTAAAAGCTAATATATATATTAAATGAAAAACTAAATTAATTTTTTTTATACTTACTCAGCTCTAACCATCATGTGCGGGGGAAGTGGACCTAACACCCTCTCCATCATGGCAAGATGTTCCAGGTTTTCATGGGTCTGAAAAAGGGCCTCTCCCTACACAACCAAATTGACCATAAGATAACCGGACAAGCAAAAAAGCACACGCTGAAAAGAATGGTTTCTGAACTGAACAAATATGATGCCTCAAATGTTTATCTGTTGCAAGATCTAGGTACCATCTATCTGGACTCTAAAGCTACAAAGAACATTTGTCATTATTATAGCATAAAGCAGATGGAGTAGACACAAAATTTTAAGGTATTCAAAGCTGGAGTTGAGAATTCGATCAACTGCACTCACCGAGCAAAGCTCAACAAGTATGCAACCTACACTCCATAAATCACAGGGGTAGTTCCATCCAAGCCCTGCACAAAACAACATGTAACCACAATCACCATATGCAAGGGTGTATTTGTTGGCATCAGAAAAATAATCAAAGACGGGGTATTACCTAAGATGACCTCTGGGGCCCGATAATGGCGCGTAGATACGACATATGTGTGGTCTTGATGTTCAAATGTTGTACTTCCGAAATCAATGAGCTTGATAGAACTAGATAGTGGTAAATTTCTGAAGTAGCAAGCATCTTTAGTGGTCCGGGGCATATACTATATTATATTATGACCAAAAGGTAACAAGGAAAAGTAATTAGTAAAAATATTTAAACAATGACAGAGCATATAGCCATCATAACAATGAACATGGATATCACTTATCAATACCTTGTAATCGGGCACCCTGATGTACTCTGGAGAAACAAAAAGAATGTTTTCTGGCTTCAAATCGGTATGAATAAGTCTTAGATCATGCATAACTGCCATATTAAAGCAGTAGCAAACTATGAGAAAACAGAGCAAGTAATATATGCGTGTGTGTCTGTGTGTGTGTGTTTGTTAACTGCAACACTTCTTATAACAGAATCGTGAGATCACTCCAATTCAAAAGATCTACTCAACATGGAAGTTGGTAGACTGATTGAAATGGAGGATCCCTTAATGCTCAATTGCCAATTTCATATGAGATCATTTGGACAGCATTAAAGGAAAAAGTTGCAAGTATATCCCACACACATGCTACAGACTCCAAAAGCTGTCTGCCAAGCTCCCGAACAAGATCGATGGGAAAAGAACGGTAGCTATTCTTGCGAAGAAAATCGTATAAGCTCGGTCCAAGCTTCTCAAATACCTGTTGAAACCATCCTTCAAATTTTAACTCTCACACAGGTAGACAAAAATGCACTTCCACTCCCGAATGAATAAAATAAACATCATTAGTGTACTTACGATACAAATATGATTACGATAGTCAAACCAATTCCGTATTTGCACACAACTGCAAAGAATAAAACCATTTATACAAAATATTTCTCAAAGTAAAAAAATTAATAATGAGTATGACAGAAACCCTTACCGAGCGCCACCAACATCATGTCTTGCAAGCTTTTGAAGAACGTCAATTTCAATCATGGCAGCCTCACGATACTTTTGAATTGAACGTACAACTTTAATAGCAACAGCTTCTCTCTTTTCATTGTCCCAACATTCTAATACTTGTCCAAATGTCCCTGAATTAAATTACACCAGACAAAGCATAACGTTAGAATAGCATCCCTTTCAAAAATGACACCAAATGCTGAGAACAGTAAATTAAATAAAGAAATCATGTGCACTAACCTTCACCCATTTTACTGAGAATTTTATCTGCAGAAGGAACAAACACAAGAGTTAAAAAGGCAAACAACGAAAGGACATAGAAGAAACAAAAAGCTGATTGTAGCGAGAGAGCATTACAGCGAAGAGTTAAATTCTCTCCGATAACAAATACATAGTGTCCATCTTTATCATCATTCCTCCAAGGTGGAGATCCATTCCGAATCTGTGATTTGTAATACAGAGGAGCACCAGTATTTCTGGAGCCAACCCCGCTCATAAACTCTTGCCCACAGTATATTGCAGGCAGTGCCTAAATGAAACAAAACAGTAGTCATCAGTATATAAAAAATCACAACTCCGTATCAAGATAAATCAAGGTATCAAACTATAAACTCAGTCATCAACCAAAACAACAAAATTCTGAAATAAGCTGAGCTGTTCAGTCAAACATAAACCAGAACTTGATCATTTGGACGAATTGACAAATTCCAATCACTCATAAAAAAAAGTAAGATCTTAATTTTGTAAAACATAGATTGCCAATCCCCAATTTAAGGTTTCATTTACAAACAGACAACCAAATCTAAACATTCAACAACAAAAAAGTAGATAATCATAAAACCTGTCGAAATTTGCATACATAACACACGAATCCTTACAAAATGAAATTTAACAGAAAAATCTGAGGAAAATAATTGAAATTAAAAAAAATGAAAATCATTCAGAAAGGAGAAAATTATACCTTCGGAGGAGGTACAGGAGGAGGAATATCCCAAGCTAATCTCGGTCTTTTTCTAGGTCTTTTATCCATATTTGTATGAGGAAATTCAGTAATCCATTGAGTCTCCATTGATTAATTGAATCTTATACTTGGATCAAATTGAAATTGCAGAAGATGAATTGAGAAATGATAACGTATAGAAAGAGATTCCATAGAGAAGAGAAAGATATTTAAGAATCCATAGCTTTTTTTCGTAACCCTAGTTTTATTATTGGGTATAGGCTAATCTGTAAAGAAGAAACTAACTACGGTCAAGTTTGTAACCTGACCTACATAACATTCCTCGTGTTTGATCCTAACTCGAGTTATTATGCCGTTACGACTCTTGCACTGTGTGAGCTAGCTTGAGCCGTTATGACTCTTCCACCGAGCTAGCTCGGATCTTTGTACCCCTTGGGGGAGGGTATGAAAAAGGAGAGAGAAGATAAAACTGAAAATAAAGGGATAAGATAATTCTTGTTACCTATCTCCTCGAAAATATCTACTAGCAAAATGTTACTAAATGTTACTATTAACACGTCGTTATAGAAGTCAACCAAAGTCATGTTAAAACGATTACTTTGACTTAAGTCAACTACTCACCGAATATGTCGTTGTAGAAGTCAACAACAGTCATACAACAACGATAATTTGACTTTAGTTAGAGGCACATTTGGTATGTGGTTGCTTCCCGATATTTCCACTGTGTTGTTTCCTTATGTCTCAGATAGCCCTTTTTCCACTAGTGGAGTACAATAAGAATATGTCAATAGAGTGGATGGTTCAGACGCCATAGCTGTGCAAGCTGCTAGACAAATAGTAGAACCTGAAAAATTAGAAATAGAATTTCCAGTAGACAAAAGAGAAATCCATTTTATCCTCCAAAGTGGTTGAAGTTTCTCCCGGAAGAATATCGAGGTTGATGTATGTATTACTACAATTATCAAAATCAATATTTTCACAGAGGAGTGCAACACTTGATTTTTTCGTCTTCATTAGAATCATAGTGCTTAGACATTTCATCAAGAGTTGCAGCAAGACCTTTGTTTCTACGATTCGGACACTCATTTGCAAAATGACCAAAACCTTTACACTTGAAGCACTGTGGTATATCCTCGTCATCAGTATCGTCAGTATCCCTGTTTTTAGGAGGAACACGATTATCAGGTTTAACTGATGACTTAGGTTTATCTCTAGTGAACCGTTTACTTCTCTTCAAAAGAAGATCTCTAAACTGTCTTGTGATCAAAGAGACTGACTTGTCAAGATCTTCATCTGATGAATCAGTCTCAGAACAATCATCTTCAGAGATGCCAACACTTTTACTTTTATCAAGTAATTTAGTGTTCTTTTGTGCTTTGAAAGAAATATCCTTTCCAGATTTGGATAGATGCTCATGATCAAAGATCTTTAACATCAAAACAAGAGTATTTCTGGAAAGAGTTTCAAGATTATTTCCTTCAACGATGACATGTTTATTAGAATCGTCTAGATGGCAATGATCTGAGAATTTTCATCACAATGTCCTTTTCAGGAATAGTCTTACCCAACGCAAATGATGCATTAACAATTTCAGACACTTTGTGATTAAACTCATCAAATGAATCTTCATCTACCATACGAAGGTTTTCCCAATAATAATTTAGGTTTTGAAGCCTAGCTTCTTTTTCACAGGTATTCCCTTCAAATACGGTTTCTAAGATATCCCACGCATCTTTAGACCAAGTGCACGTAATCACATGGTGCTGAAGATATGGGGTAATGGCATGGATGATTGTATTCAATCCATCAGAATTTTTCTTTGCAGCAAGAATTTCGACAGCATCATAATCACCGATATCCTTTGGAGCAGTTACATCGCCTTCTGTAACAACCGGAGGATTATACCCATTAACAACAAAAACCCATGATTGAAAATCACGCGCTTGAAGAAAGGCACGCATAGCAATTTTCCACCATAAGTAATTCGAGCCATCGAAGACTGGCGGTACGTTTATAGAGATAGCACTTATGTCCATTGAGTCAGATCGCTACAAACACAGACTTATGAGGTCTTAAACGTGTTTGCCTGCTCTGATACCAATTGAAAAAACGGGGGTCTAACAACTACACCCAATATTTCGCTTAGCAATCTGTATGGATAAACTCCAATATACTTTCAAGATAATCGACTAGACAGTCAGACTCAATCTTAAGAAAAGTATATCCAAGAGTTATATCTCTATTTCTAAATTCAATCTACAATCAAACAAATAGGAATTTGCGAGCCCGATTGAATATAAGAAATAACTTGGACGGTATCAAAAACCAATATCCAAGTGTCAATCAATTTAATCAACAACCAAAGGTTGGATTCACAATTGATTGAATTTACGCACAACCTGTGATATTTCAATTATATAGAAAATATAATGCGGAAAAGAAATAACACAGACACCAGAAATTTTGTTAACGAGGAAACCACAAATGCATAAAACCCCTGGGACCTAATCCAGATTTGAACACCACACTGTATTAAGCCGCTACAGACACTAGCCTACTCGAAGTTAACTTCAGACTGGAATGTAGTTGAGCCCTAACCAATCTCACACTGATCAAGGTACAATCGCGTTCCTTACGCCTTTGAATCCCAACAGGACTCTGCACACTTGATTCCCTTAGCTGATCTCACCCACAAATAAGAGTTGCTACGACCCAAAGTCAAAGACTTGATAAACCAATATGTCTCTCACAGAAAAGTCTATTGAATAGATAAATCTGTCTCCCACAGATATACCTATGAGTTTTTGTTCAATCTTTTGATAAATCAAGGTGAACAGGAACCAATTGATATACCAGACTTATATTCCCGAAGAACAACCTAGAAATATCAATCACCTCACAATAATTTTAATCGTATGGTAGCGAAACAAGATATTGTGTAATCACAAACGATGAGACGAAGATGTTTGTGACTACTTTTTATCTTGCCTGTCGGAGAATAAATCTCGAGCAAATCTTAGAGAAGATAGTACTCAATACGATAGAAAACAGCAAGAACAGAACACACAACTACAGGGAAAATAGTTGGGTTTGGCTTCACAATCCCAATGAAGTTTTCAAGTCGTTAACCTACAGGGTTTTGTGAAAAACCTAAGGTTAAAGGAGAATCGACTCTAGTCGCAACTAGTATCACACAGGAGGTGTGGGAATTAGGTTTCCCAGTTGCAAGAGTTCTCCTTTATATAGTCTTCAAATCAGGGTTTGCAATCAATGTTACCTTGGTAACAAAGCATTCAATATTCACCGTTAGATGAAAACCTGATTAGACTCAAGCTAATATCTTTCGACCGTTAGATCGAACTTAGCTTGTTACACACAAATGAAAAGTAACTTCATTTAGATATGAGTAACCGTACCTAAACGTGTACACCTTGTTGGCTCAACAATAGTTAACCGAAGTTAGCCATATGAACACTTTCATATCAACCATATTCATCTTAACCATAACTAGTTCAAATGACTCAAATGAAACTAGTTCTAGAGTTTTTCAATTGTTTATATTCTCATAGAAGTATACAAGACACAATTGAAGCAAAATCGATTTTGATTCACTCGAATCAATTCATGATCATTATAGCCACGGTTTGCAAAAGATTGCATTCCTTATTATATAAATGTATTAGTTCATGAACAAACCGATTTTAGAACATTACCTACTCAAGTATGCGAGCGGGTATGCATACCTAAATGGCCGGACCAAGTTTGGGTTCGCCAGTATGCGAACGGGTACGCATACCTTCCAAAACTCAATTGAATTTCCGGAAATAAAGTAAAGCACACACAAGAATTTTGTTAACGAGGAAAACTACAATCTTATAGAAAACCCCCGGAACCTAGTCCAGTTTTGAATACTCAATGAATTAAGACGCTACAAAAAGTAAACCTGCAACTTCGTGTAGACAATACTAAGTAAACTAAAATCCTAGTTACTCAGCTTCAGCAGTATTCTTGTTTTGATAATATCTAGCAGAACCGAAGTTCTCAATAGATATTTGATACTAGATATCATAGCAGAACATGCGTTCTCTTTAGGACTAAATCTAGTATATCTTCTTAATGGTTCACAATAACTTCTCCTACCAATCTTTCAACTGGAAAGACAAGATTCCTTTGGATCGTATTCCAAACAGTAAAGGATAAAAACTGTTTGGTAACCAAACTCACTTTATGATCATAATACCGAAATATATGATAAAAGCACAGTTACGGATCTTCTATTTTAAGACCCGTTATCAGATCCACAATTCCTCGGTTACTAGATCAAACAACACAATGATTACCGAAATAATCAATCTTGATTACAAGGTTTATGATAAAATCACAAACAACTTGTTGATCTAAAAAATGCTTATGTTTATAAAAAATAAACAACCTTTTAATCCCGGAAAATCAAGTCACAGAAACTTACACCAAGATCAAAACACAAGAATAAAAGTCTTCAAATCTTCAAAGTCTTCAATCTTCGATTTAATCTTCAAAGTAACAACCTGCAAAAACAAACTTGATTCCTTATTGATTTGTCGCACAGAACGGAGTCTGTTAACAATGGCAAATCAATGAATCTATCTTACGGATCTAGAAAAACTTAGATCCGTAGAAACGTTAAATCTTTGATCTAGTTTGAGTGAGTCTTATATCAGAAGAGAAGGTTCTCAAGAATAGACAAACTAGGTGCAATAAAGATTCAACAACCGTTAGTCAATCAAATCAATAATCGAAAACTAATAACACTGTAATTATCTAGTTTCCCACCAATGGTACTCATAGAGCTTCTTGATCCCGCAGAAGTCTTTAAACGAGCGGTCGTAAGAGATTTAGCCTAATTAGGGTACTTTCCTCTCTGAATAGACGGCTCTACCAGTAACAACACAACAAGGTAGTTTTGTTGGCTCTTAGGATAGTTTGCTCGAAATGCAAACTTGGGTATTGATAGACCAAGGAATTTCCAAAACCGAATATTCTCAAGATATGCAATATATTTCCAAAAACGGTTTTCATAATTCCTGGAAATGCTCTGTCCAATATTACCGAAAATCTCACTAGAAAATCTCCAATTAGTAAATGCACATTACCAATTTTTATTTTCCAGAGATATGCATTTAATTGCTGGTAACTACAAGCATATAAAACTAACAACCTTAATTAAAAGATTCTTAATTTATTTCGATCCGGGATCTCCTCGAGTTATTAAGGAATATCTTTGAACAATAAAAGATAAGAGTTATTTAACATGTTCAAAGTATGTCGACATATTTTCCTTTGTAAATCCTTTTTCATATTTACAATCTTGGAACCGATTATGCCACACTTCCAAACAAGTTTAGAATTGGTTCATCTGTATTCCAAGAACAACTATGTGATTGATCAAATATAAATACACAAATCATGGGTTTACGGTTCTACCAAACACAATAATCGGTTTTACCTTAATATGGTTACAGGGACCAGTTACATCAGTTACCAGGGTTGGTTACATCAATTACCAGGATCGGTTACACCAATTACCAGGACCGGTTGCGCCAATTACAAGGATCGATTACACAACTCTTTCGTGATTAGTCATACCAATTACCAAGATCGGTTACACCAATTACAAATATCGATCATACCATCTTAGGTGATTACTTAGGATCGGTTACACTAATAAAAGTCATACCAATACATAAGTCACGCATTGTGACTAGTTTTACCAAGATACATAACAAGTTATGACTGGTTCTACTAACTCACACATATTGGTAATCCAAAGATATGCAATGAATAACAATACCAATAAGCCTAGCGATTTCCCTTTCGATTCATAAAACAAGTTCATGAATGTACTTTCTTTAAACGAATGTAAACATTGTTTCCTAGGATGAAATATTCACCTTTACCCATACACATAATCACAATAACATTCATACGATTATGTCGATGTCTTATATACGAAGTTCAAAAGATAAGCGTTATACTACGTATTCTAATTCCTTAATACTATGTCTACTAGAGTATAATCATTCACAGCTTCGCAGTTATGTTTTCAATATAGCACGACTTGAAAGATACGTTAGGAATGAAACAGTTCAAGTCAAAATATTACTAACCCGAAGAGGAAGGATGATGTCGTCGATGCAGCTTGTTACTTCTTCACATTCTTCAAGTCTTCGAGTAATACTTGTATGTCTCATAATCCTAATCTTTCTAGTCTAACCTATACAAAGTTGTCTCTAGTATATAATTAAGCGACTCTTTAATTGAGTTTTGATTCACTAAAATATGACAACCAAACTTGACATACCAATGCTTGGTGGGTTCAACCGAGCTATGCTCTAACAATCTCCCCCTTTGTCAATTTTAGTGACAAAACTCTTAACACATATGGATAAAAGAATTACAAAAATTCATTATACATACGCTTGATTCCAAGTTTCAACAGCACAATAACCTGCATATATTCAATCCATAAATGCCACTATTGACATTTAAATAACAAAGCTAATACTCCCCCTAAAGGTGAGATAGGTAGATTTTCAATCCACACATCTCTGTTATTTCCCTTTTGTAGTCCAAATAACTACAATCATCGTATGATATGTTTCTTGATAAGCACGTAAGTGCTACATTTTATACCCACATTTATATTAGTTAGGACTCGATATTTTGACTAATAATATTATTTTAGTGCTTTTGTAGAAAGTACAAGTGAATTCAATAGTCCGGAGAATAAATGGCTTAAATAAGAGCTCAAATGACGTTTGCCACGAAAACAACTAAAATGTTACTCATGCCATCAAAAGAGACAGCTGAGAATTGTGGCTTCCCAGTTAGTTTGTTATGCACTTGGATTACCTGACCACTTGCGGCACTAGAAACGGATGGAGCTTAACCAGTCTATAGACTTTATTATCGATTAACGTGGTGAAGTGGTATGTGCTGTGAGGTGTCAGCTAATGAAACTAAAGAAATCAATGGGATGTGGTGCTGTGATATGAAAGTGTTGT
>JAJJMB010010762.1:29618-309640 GCA_023531105.1 Papaver atlanticum | reverse complement strand
ATTGTTTGCATTATTTTCTTAATTAGTTGTGATTCAATTAGATAGGTTATACTTTGTTTAGATAATCTATGCTTAGGGAATACAATTAATGTTTGAGAATATGCCTGATTATTTGTGAATTAAGAAATAAGAGATTTAAAAGATAATTAGAGTTTTGGAATTTTTACCATCATTCATTCATGTGTAATAGTGGAATCTAGTGTCTTGGTTATTTTCATTCTTGAAATAAAATTTGGAATTAGTTTTCTCTATTTTTAGTTTAAATATGTCTTGAATCAATTGCTTTCACAAGTATCAACGAACCTTTTACTACAACAAAATTGAAAACACATTATTTCTCCCCCTTAGTCAATGCTTTACTTTTTCGTTAGATATAACGTTTAAGCACAATTGTCCTTTCCTAAGTGATTACAAATCATTTGTTTACTCCATATATTTCTCCCCCTTTTTGTCACAAAATGACAAAGGTCCGAGCAAATACCAAAACCGAAAGGATCTTACAAATCTAAAAGAATTGTACAACCTATAAGAGTTAAGCACGAAGGTTTCACATACCATTTTAGATAACCAATATCAAAACCAAAACTACAAGTAGTTTGGTTTTAATATGTTATCAAGGAAACAATTGCCCGAAGCAATTTCCCTAATAGTTTAACAAATTGACTAAGAAACTTAGTTCCCGTGCTAAACCGATTGCACAAATACAATCGCTTATTTCGATAAGACCAAAATAAAGATCAGAATTAACTTTATTTTCCTTATCAGGCTCTAATTATTCATACAATAAATTAGACCTTAAACTTTAGACAAGACAAGTACTAGGTTAGTTAACTAATATTTCTTGTCAAGGCATTCGATTAGACTTGAATAACCGAATCCTTTACTTTGATAAGTCTAACTAAGATCAGAATTAACTTAGTTTCTCTTATCCGGAATCGAGTTGGACTAAACAAATGATTTTGTATTTTGTTACGCCATAAAAAATACATACAAACCAAATAAATTGACTTGCACAATTATTTCTCTTAACCGGAAGCAATTGAAACAAACATAGACATTAAAGCACCGCAATTGCACCGAAATTTCGTTAAGTCTAAAACAATTGATACCAAACAATAAAGAAAGATATCAAACCAGTTTTTCTTAACCGGAAACAATTGAATCACACACACATACATCCATACACACATAATGGAATAAACATCAATTGTACCAAATTTTGGTAAGCAAAAGCAAAATAAATGCAATAAATTCAAGCTTTTCTTAAACAGGAAAACGATTAACTAAAAAATTTGTTACCTCAGATTCCGTATCCTCTTCTCCCCAGAAAGATATATCATTAAGCGCAAGTTCAAGTTAGAACTCTCCCCCATTGTGTTGTCATCCTCTCACAAGAACAAAAGAACAACAACAAAAGCAACCTTTACAAGAGAAAGGTTGAATCGGTTTTAACTAATGCGTGCCAATAGCAAAAGTATAAACCCGAACTCATATGTATACTACTAGGTCTCAACCCGTGCCGTAACAGCACGAGCAAGGATATGTGTTTCAAATGTATCCATCGATTCATACATGTCGTAATTGTCTGAGAAGAATCGAACCGATCGATTCAGGTCTAAATGTTTTGAGGAGTTGGTTAATAAGCATGTCCTTATCCTCGAATCTTTTAATATTGTGTATGTAAGTCATACAATCCTTTGGGACAAACATAGTTAATCGCTAGAGCAAATCTTATGGGCAGTAGAACATTACTTCGTTCACTACTTCAAAAAAATATCATCAAAGATCATTCACCAAACTTGTAACAAAACTAAAAACACCTAAAATTACTTTAAAATCAATTAGATTAATCTTGCAAAATCTATTAGCATTAGAATTTAGTTTTTCTCTTTGATATAAATATTTGGGTTCCCAATTTACATAGATTTGTGTTTATTCATTTTCCTAAAATTCATAATAATATTAATTCTTGATCCATTTTTTTTCTTGTATCTTTACCTATTATAATGAATTATTTCTCAAGCATGCATAATTACACGAAGTTGGGGAGAAATGACAAAAACAGAAATCATGACAAAAAGGGGAATAAAGAGAGATGTGAGAAACTGAATCGATTACAATTAATTCACGCATAGCCTTGCATAATCCCATGAAGTAGGGGAGAAATAATGACAGAAACAGAAACCATGACAAAAAAGGGGAATAAAGAGAGATGTGAGAAACTGAACCGATTACAATTAATTCGCGTGTAGCCTTGTGTTTCGTCAATTTTTTTATAGGTTTCATTTTTCTTCCTGCCCCCTACCCAGCAAATCTTAAAATCACAACATCTTCATTTTTTGGAAAAATCTGGCCTTTAAAAATTATTTTAATTTTAAAAAATAATAAAAAATGTAATTTGAAAACTAAAATCAAATTAAAACAAAACAAAGAAAAATTAACCAAGGGTGACTAAATAATTTACCTATCTTAGGACACCTTTTCTCACCCTACTACCACTACTTCTTCCACCACCACATTATCATCACCACTCCACCAGTCTTACCAATGCCCACCACCATTATCCCCCACCGCCGATCCACCACCACCACCACCCATCACAACCACCATTAGTGTTTAATTTACCTATCTTAGGACCCCTTTTCTCACCCTACTACCACTACTTCTTCCACCACCACATTATCGTCACCACTCCACCAGTCTCACCAATACCCACCACTGCCCACCATCACAACCACCATTAATGCTTACTGATATGGTTAATATCAAATAAATTTATTATGTATCAACAAAAATATATTCATTTGATTAATTAAAGAAACATTAATTATGAAATATCAACTAAACATTTATTATTAAATTTTAATTAAACGTGATCATTTATAGCGGTAGATTTATGTTCTGCAAGTATAAATTTGATCGTTCTTATCTAGCCTAACTTGTCCAATTTTTTTTTTGTATTCTGGAAATGTAATCAACTTTATTTTAATACTAAAAACCGTGATTTATTCGATCGGGTACTATAAATAGCTGGGATCCTATCCTCCTAAAAATATTTGTGTTTTGTCCTTACCAGTTGTGCTAAAAACAGCCAACTACATCTACCACAATAAAATGTTGCCCATTTTGTAAAGACACAAAACTATTATTATCCACTACTATTCACTAACATCCACCACCATACGTAAAAACCAGTCACGCCCACTATTTTTTCAAGCCAGTAATGTTATCAACTCCACCACTCACAAATACCCGCTACTGTTTCCACCACCCATTGCTTCTTTCACTACCACCATTAAAAATTATTAATATAATTTTTAACCGGGGTCACTGTAGTACAGTGGTAAAGTCATTGGGTGATTATACCAATTACCTGAGTTCGAAACTCGCCAGCACCAAATTCTTTACCAATCAATATATATATAGTTTTTAATAAACTTATTTATTAATAAAAATATGTATTTATTAGATTCATTAAATGAACATTTATCATGAAAAATTAATTAATCATTCATCATGAGCAACTAATAGGACACTAATTAATAAAGTATATATAATGGTTAGTTGAAAAAACCACGGCCGTAGATTTATCCCTCCTACACAAATCTCAGCCGCTCTTTATCTAGCCTAACTTAGCCAAGCTTTGTTTTGTATTCTAGATATACGCAACTTATGAAACATAAATTGATAATAGTATAATCGTGACTCACATATGAGATTAATAGCCATCATCCTTTTATGATTATTTGATTAAGCAACCCAATAGGTTAGAGATGAAATCCGCAAAATCAAAAGTCACTAAATCATAAAAAGGTAACCATTGTGAGACCTAATTATGTCATACAACGACGATAACACGGAGATACATTAATTTGATCAAGTTTGTTTAGCACAATGTTCTGAATGTCACGAGTATTGAGACTTATCGTTCGAGTTTCATCATTGTGGCTAGATTTCGATGCCTTCCTGATTGTCTTTGGAGAAGACTTTAGACTCCATTTAGAAATGGGTTTTACAGGAGCAACTTTGTTCTTCCTATTATTTCCTCCTGAAATCTTTGACGAATCTCTTGGGGAAACATTAGGGTAACTAAAATGTTGAAAACTATGAGAATTAACCTTTCTCCAATTTGGAACATTAAATCTTGTCTTTACAAAGTTATCTCTCCTTTTATTGTTGAAGCGATAATGAGAAAACTTTGTAGAATCCTGATAAGCAAACTTTGAACTATCATTATAATAATTCTTTTGCTTACTTTTAGGACAATGATGACCCGATTTAGCACGAGGAGCATTATTGAGTTCATCCAATTTTGCGAAAACGCGTGCATCAATGGCTTTCTCATTCCTTTTACGGAATCTGCATCCCCTTTCCAAGTGTCCTTTATTTCCACAATAAAAGCAATGCTTAGTAACACATGAATCATGAGACTTAGTGTTACCTTGTTGTGGATCCACTTGTATTGGAGTCTGACGGATTTTACATTTTACATCACTTACTGGTGCTACAGATTTTTCTTTTATGGAAGAGCAATCTTTTGTGGCAACTTTTGAAGCAATTTCTTCAGCAGAGTCTTTAGGTTTTACAAACTTTGTCTCCTATTTAGCATTCAAAGTTTGTTTACCTTTGTATCCCAATCCTCGCGTGTCACGAGGAACTCTAGTTGCCTTCAACATTGAGTCAAGTTGTTTTGTGCTACTATCGAACCTTTTCAAGTCCGCTTTTAGACCCATTTTCTCTTTTTCCAACGTTTTTATTTTTTCGAGAGCATTATCTAGATCAACTTTAAATTTTTCAACTTGAATTTCGAGATTTTCATAAATAGTAGATTTACTTACCTCAATATTTTTTAGGTTCTCTAATTCCGTATGTAGTTTTGCTTCTCGATCATGACCTTCTTCAATTTGTTTTCTGTAACTTTCTAAGACTTCAAGGTAAGTTTGACCATTGCTTACACGTTTTATATCCTTATATAGGATATCAAGTTCCTTTTTCAGATATTCATTCTCTTTACAAAGTCTATCACATTCAAGTGCCTTTGACTCTGGAGTTACTTCAGTATCCTTTTTAGGTGTGCATTCAACAGTTGCAGTGAAAGCTTTGTTCTCTTGATCCTTGAAACAATTAGAGCTATCACCATCATTTTGTTCTTTATTCTCTACACATTTATGTGATTTTTGAGAAGGAGAAGATGCATCTTTAGAAGAACTCGTTTTCTTTTGTCTTAATAACTTTCTAAATTGTCGTGCAGTCGTATCAACACTACAATCCTCAGTTTTTGCATCACAAAAATTTTCTGCCGAATAACTAGTCTTAGTTACAGTTTTAAGGGTAATACCCACTTCATTCTTAGATAGTGTGGAAAGATCATTTGCTTCCGTGATGGCATGTTGTTTAGATTCGTATCTTGGTGGTAAAGACCTTAGAGTTTTACACACAATATCCTTATCTGAAATAGTTTTCCCTAAAGCGTAAGAGGCATTCACTATTTCGGAAAGTTTTTGGTCAAACTCATCAAAGGTATCTTCTTCATCCATACGAAGGTTTTCCCATTTAGAAGATAGGGTTTGAAGCCTAGCTTCCTTTTTAGAGGCATTCCCTTCAAATACGATATTAAGAATATCCCAAGCCTCCTTTGATGTTTTACACGTATGTTGATGGTGGTTTTCGGTTCAGGGATAAAATCGTGAAACCCTGTATTTAATACGCTGTCATCCTGCAAAGGAACAAAAGCCATTTGAAAGTGATGAGTGCATAAACCTTTCCACTTACATATGTATTGAGCAATTCAACATATTTACGAAATTTATCAAGAATGGTGCGTGAAGCAACAATCCCAGATATTCTGTAAATTTTAATCTATTGCACTATTCACTAATGCATGACCTGCCTGGTATTTTCCTATGCTATGTTCCCAGCCGAACTCTCAATATTGGCATGACATGACGATTAATGTTCACTCGCAGCGAAATAACATGAATCTCCCAAAAAGTCAGTATTGAGACCTGCATGAAAACACTCACGTAGGCTACACCACTCTCTGATAAAGAGATTAGCGTGTTTACACACTTTTTAATTAAAAGTTAGCGCGATCGAACGTGTTTAAATTCCTTAAGGAAAATCTAAACTGTCCATACCAGTCTTAAAAAACGATCACGGCCACACGATTCAACAGGCCTAGTCTACTCCTAGCGGAACTAGGCGATCATCATAATGACTACCGCCGGGCCCACTAACATCCCAACCGATCGGATTCCATCTAGCATACCCGCAACGCCTTTGAACGCTAACCCTAACATGGGTGATCGCGCTGTTGAAAGATGAGCTCAAACGAGTTAAGACCGGCAAAAACGGTCTCAAAAACATCACGACCGCCCAACTTAGCTAGCCTAGTTGGACGGCTTAGATATTCATTCGAATGATCAAGGAGGTGCTGACTCGTTCACCGGCGACCCATCTCCATACCTGGTTGATCGAACTACACATAGCAATCCAAGAGCGCGCGTCAAACCGTTTGCCCAAAGTAAGGCGATCGCGCGCTCTTTAAACCCTAAATTAAGTCAGCGACGTTATGCAACTGCCGCAAATTGATCGTGTCCGTCCATCTTCGCCAGCTTGGTCGAACAGCTTAGATCGGATTCTAGATGGACAACAGCATGGCACTATGATCACCGGCCACCCCTCTTCCATGAGGAGCGATCGGCCAAGCCACGACTTGCTCATATGGCCTTCGAACGATCACCTAAAAGAGGCTTGTCGTGCTGTTTGCATAATCCAACGATAGTACTCAACTGCCGCAAATCATCTCGCCCATCCAACTTCGCTAGCCTAGTCGGATGGTTTAGATTTATTTTCAGGAGGCCAACAAGGTAACGCTGTGATCATCGGCCACCCCACTTCAACAACGAGCGATCGACCAAGTGGTAGCTCACCCATAGGGTTCCCAAACGATTGCCCCAAAGGTGGCCGGTCATGCTACTTTTTTTAAGACGTTCAATTCACGACTAATTTGAACGAGCTCTAAAACAACGATGTTTCCTGTACATCGATTATTTTCAGCTGCTTGTTTAAAAGCGATGCTTTATATACATCGATCATAAGCGATGTTTTATAAATATTGATTTCACAAATAATTTATTATTTGACCTAAAAGCATTATGAGCTTCTTTTAGCGGCGAGTCTCACGACTTCACCCATTTACTCGAGACATCAAACATGTCACAAACTGGGGGATGCTCGCTGGGTATTGGTCTTGCGGCTTACAGCGTGCGGCGTGCAACGCGCCCATTACGAGAAAGTGTCAGGAGAGGACGGACGGTTAACAGAAATGGGAGTAGTGGGTGAAAGTGTGACCAAGTTTTCCCTCGTAATGGAAACATGGTGATCACCACTTTTTACACAACCCCACTTCTCCACTACTTAACTGCCTCCACTTCCTACGAGATCAGGGGTGCGCTCAATGACTTGTATAAATAGGATTTCAACCTATTTCAACACAGAACAAAAGTATCCAGAAACCACATTCTGATACAAGTCATAAAACAGCCACACCTTCATAATTCAACATTCTGATCTCAAACACCTTCTTCGCCTCCCTCCCTAAGATCAACCATTCTCCTTCATTTTATGACCGAATTGAATATGGAACGGCCATTTCTTGGTTTAGGCCAGAGTTTTACAGATTGATCTCTCGAATCTAAAAGTACTCCCGTACAGTGCATTTGTTTAGGGTTTGAATTCGTTTCTCATCAACACACCCAAATTTACCAAGAACAGCAGAATCAGTTTTTACCCCAAAATAACTGGCGACCACATTGGGAGATTAATCTCTCGGTTGCAAGATCAATTTTCAATTTCATTTCGATTTTCTCAAGATGGTAGATCTTAGGTCTGGGTCAGTTACCAACCCTGGTGCTACAAGCACTGATAACACTTCTGGTGCTAATATCCCTGCAGTTAACACCAATGTACAGCCTGCCAGCACAGTCAACACATCGCATGGTGTTACATCCTCTAACACCAGCATCAGTAATGCCGAAAATATCCCCTCTGGCGTGACACCTCCCATTACCAGAGCCAGAGCCGCTGCTACTCCTAATATTTCTTCGAGCACGACACCTTCAATCGTCACCAGGGCTGCCACCATTTCTTCAGCGGGACGAGAGACTGGAGGAGTCAGAGGAAGCCAACCCCCACTCACCATTGTTGGTTTGATGGAAAGACAAGAAGTTCTCGCTAAGGCTCAGACGGACATGGCTATGACTCAGAAAGAGGTACTCACATTCCTCAAGACGCTAACGGAGGGACTACCACAAGAGCCGCGTCAACCCATGGAGCCAATAAGGAGTACTTTTAACACTCCTGGCGCGAGCGCTTCAACAGGGCGGGCCTTCATAGATGAGGAAGTTCGTGTGGCTCCTGAACGCTCATGAGAAAGGAATCATCCGTCCAACTTCATCACACGTGAAGATCTGGAGTGTCTCCTCCAAATCGAGTCAAAGAAAACCCGTTGGACATGCACCAGCACTAACCTCCGTATCCTCCTGATGTGCAAAGAGTTCCTCTCCCAAGGGGATACTCCTCTCCTCAGTTTTCCCTCTATGATGGTATTGGTAACGCTCGCGAACACATTTCTCGTTTTATGGAATACTTGGGAGAACACGAATACAATCATGTCCTCCGCCTGAAAGAATTTTCAAAGTCGCTTACCGGAACAGCGTATACCTGGTACAACAACATCGCACCAAACAGCATACCCAACTGGTGTGAGATGGTCACCGCTTTCTATAAGAAGTATTTCTTCGTGTCTGAGAAAATCACTTTCTCAGACTTGGGAAGAATGTTTCAACGAAACAAAGAGCATCGAAACGATTACGTCAAGAGATTCAGAATTCAAGCCTTGGATTGTCACGACCCAAATGTGACCGAACATCAGTTGGTGGAGTCATGCATTAACGGTATGGTTCCCATCTATCGTGCTTTACTGGAAAACCTGCGTTTCCAGACGTTCTCTGAACTCAATGAAGCCGCTAAGCGGTCGTCTACGAACGCACCAGCGCTGTTAGAAAGAATCAGACCGGCCAGGGGTGAAGATGCATGCAAAACTCGAGGAAACAGATGCCTCATCAACAAGCAATATAACACCGGTCCCTCTGTAAGCGTGGTAGGTGAAGGAGGGAAAAGGAAAGCTCTAGCAGCGGAACAACAACCATACCGTGCAACACCAGCGCAGACAACTCCATCCCGGAAAGCCACGGCTAAGACTCCTGTGCAAGAAACTGGAGATGCTGCTCCAGACTTCCCATTTCCAATGGATGAAGTCATGGAACTCTTGGAAGCATGGATTCAAGATGACATCATCAAGTTACCTCCTCTCCGACGTCCGCCAACTGAAGAAAAGATGACGAATCCCAAATATTGTCGTTACCATAGGTTTGTCGACCACCCAACCAGTGACTGCAACAAATTGAAGCGCATTTTCAAAGAGAAGGTAGATGCAAGAGAAATTTAATTAGGAAATAAAGGAGTTCACAGGGACCCTCTTCCTGTCAGGAGCTGCATGATTTCTGGGGACTCCATCCACAAAACTGTGCAGTCTATGATGGAGCATTTATGTGAGATTATGTATTTCTCCAAGGCACAACGTCAAGACATGTTTGGAACCCTCAACCATGTCGTATCAGGCAAGCGTCTGTTTCCAGTCAGGGAAGTCACTGCCAAACCCCAATCTTTCCTGGGAAGCGCGACTAACTAATGCAATCGGGGGCTCCTAACCACATCTCACTTAAAGGATGTCGAGTTTGACATCACACTGATTTTAATATTCTCACTATCAAGACTCTGAGAGCTGCAAATATTTCAAAGCAGGAAGCTGTTCACTACCCAACTATGATTAAAAGCGCATAAGGAGAATTGAAGGATGCTTACGGGTACATTAATCTAGAAATCAAGGTAGGAGATGCTCTAACACACTGCAAGTTTTATATTGTTAAAGAATGCCCGAACTATGATATGATTCTGGGCCGTTCGTGGGTGCACGACAACAAAGCAAAGCTAGGAGTGTGTCCTTTGCCAGTGTTTATACCTGAAAGGATTTCCAACAAGCCGTCCAACCCCGAAGATCATTTGTTGCCGTATCAACAACTTGCCAATGTGACACAACTACCTGGAGAGAGCCCATCTATGTACATTCGAAGATTCCGAACCCAAGTAAGTCTTATTGAACAACCTTTTCTGCAACCAATCACTTCTCCTCCCATCAAAACTTGGGGACTCGATCTGATTATCAACCCAACCGTTACTAGGAGATATGAATGAGATGCTGGTCCTTTTAAGTATTTTATCAAGAGTTTAGAAGCTGTCACAGTTAGAGATGAGGAATCTGGGAAAATAATGGCACAACGCCCAAATCCATTCCAAGTTGGAGATATGGTGGTAAGAGTTGCGGCTCAGCCTGCTTTGTCCGATTCCACAAAAGGGAAAGACGAGCCGTACCTAGTGGCAGAAATCATTTTGGGAGGTTACTGCAAGCTCATCAATACTGACAAGCTAGAAGGCGTAGTAATACACGCCCGCTGGCTCAAACCCTTCAATATCTAAGATGTCTCGCCGCCCTCTCCTCCAAGATTCCTTTTAGTATCTCCTTTAGCAATTTCCCTTTCATGCAATATTTGTAATTCCTCCAAAATGATTGCACTGCTTGCATTCATGATTAGGGTTTCAATTTATCAGTTAATCAAAGCATCATTTCTTTTAAAGTTCCTACTCCTGAGTCATCTCAAGGCAAAGTCTCAAGTAAACCTAAACCCTCATAAAATCATTACCCATTGATTCAAAACCCAAAAAAACACACGAAAGAGGCACCTCGTATCTTTCAAAAACACCAAAGAAGGGAATACATGAAGAAAAAGAAGGGTAAGGCAACCAAAAGAAATCGTCAAGCAGCCAGTACACGGTTTTGGGCAAGCATCCTGAAGTGCAGCCTGCTTCAACAAAGAAACGGCCTCTCAATCATCGTGTGCTTAGATCCAAGAAAGAAGTTTTGCTACCAGTAATTCTTCGGATTTTTAAAAATCCCTTTACAGAACCAGGAAGCAGCAAGCTAGCGCGTGGTACCCCTGGATTGCAACCACTTCTTAAGACGCGCTCAATCACGTCACACTAGCTATTAATTGGAGGAAGGGCCTCCACACCTAACAAATAAGACTCTTGGATTTCTTGTTCACGGAAGCACAACATATGTGATATACAAGGGTAATACCAAATGGGAGTTACAGGTTCGTGGTCGAATCCTGTTTCACCATTACATCCCCTACTTCAAGCTATTGTTATTAGGGTTACACATAATAAATATCATCATGGAAGCGGTATCCAGTCACATGAAAGGAAAATACATCATCACTTATGTGTGTCGCATCCCCATCGGGCCCATCAATGGGAAGAACTCATTTACGCAATCAAGGCACTAGTCGTGGCATTCGAGAAACGAGTACGAGGATCTACTGTAACTTTATCGAAGGATGTGGCGACTAAAATTCCAAGATGTTATGAGATTTTTTGAAGATTTAGATTTCCCAGTCAAGAGATTTCATTCATTCGCCCAATTGGAAACATAAGGTTGTTAAAGCAACACGCTTCAACATCTTCATTGGGAGATGCTTCAACATCTTCTCCAGATGCCGCTCCCATGTTCTCCCCAGCAACCACTTCAGCGTTCCCTCCAGCAGTCGCTTCGATATCCTCTACAGAAGCTATTTCAACCTCTTCCGCAGAAGCTGCACCGACATCCTTTTCAGAAACTGCCCCAACAGTCTTTTGAGGATGCTCTGGTTCGTCCACATCAGAGTCGAGAATTATGATCCCATTATGAATAGGGTAATCATACTTATTCTCGCCCGGAGATTGCTTATGCTCAACCCTCCGCCGCTTCAATCGAGCCGCGAATCTTTCAGCCCTGGCACTCGGGGGATGAAACGCTTCATCACGCTGAGACGCTTCATCACGTCTCCACTTCTCCTCCATACTAACTAAAGCCGAAAAAGCTTGAACACGCTCTCGAACGACGCATAAGTGCACAAGAGACATACCCTGTATAGCACGACCAGCTTCGCGAAATGGAGAATCTATTTGGCCATCACCTCCTCGAATGCGTTAGCCCTGGGTTTGTCGACTTCAAAAATCTTCTCTAGAGAAGTTGAAGAATAATCATCACCAGCAGTTCCCATCATATATTGCGAAGAGGCATCATGATTATATCAACAATCGATTAAAAAAAATCGAAAATCAAATTACATGAGACTTATGGAGTAATACCTGGAATGAAAAAGAATGCAATTCTATAATAATCGGTGTGGGGAGAAAGGATCAAACGCTTCTCTTTATATTCCACGAACCAGCAGAATCCCGGGAAAAAAATGAGTCTCTACCTGCCGTGAATAAAGGCTTCAGACGAGGGATAACAATCAAATACATACTTATCTACCTGAAGATAACTGACGTATGCTGAAAAGAAACGTATCTTGCTCAAGAACCGAACCAGCCTCTATCCTGGTAATGTACGCCGAACTACTTTTGTGAATTTCTTCGTATGTCACCATCTAGTGCATCCTCCGCAATAGCGTCACTATTACGTGCTAAGCAGGGGACTTAATGTTGATGGTGGTTTTCGGTTCAGGGCTAAAATCGTGAAACCCTGTATTTAATACGCTGTCATCCTGCAAAGGAACAAAAGACATTTGAAAGTGATGAGTGCATAAACCTCTTCACTTACATATTTATTGAGCAATTCAACATATTTACGAAATTTATCCAGAATGGTGCGTGAAGCAATAATCCCAGATATTCTGTAAATTTTAATCTATTACACTATTCACTAATGCATGACCTTCCTGGTATTTTCGTGTGCTATGTTCCCAGCCGAACTCTCAATATTGGCATGACATGACGATTAATGTTCACTCGCAGCGGAGTAGCATGAATCTCCCGAAATGTCAGTATTGAGTCTTGCATGAAAACACTCACCTAGGCTACACCACTCTCTGATAAAGAGATTAGCGTGTTTACACACTTTTTAATTAAAAGTTAGCGCGATCGAACGCGTTTAAATTCCTTAAGGAAAATCTAGACTGTCCATATCAGTCTTAAAAAATGATCACGGCCACACGATTTGGCCACACGATTCAGCAGGCCTAGCCTACTCCTAGCGGAACTAGGCGATCATCATAATGACCACCGTTGGGCCCACTAACATCCCAACCGATCGGATTCCATCTAGCACACCCGCAACGCCTTTGAACGCTAACCCTAACATGGGTGATCTCGCAGTTGAAAGATGAGTTCAAACGAGTTAAGACCGGCAAAAACGGTCTCAAAAACATCATGACCGCCCAACTTAGCTAGCCTAGTTGGACGACTTAGATATTCATTCGAATGATCAAGGAGGTGCTGACGCGTTCACCGGCGACCCATCTCCATACCTGGTTGATCGAACTACACATAGCAATCCAAGAGCGCGTCAAACCGTTTGCCCAAAGTAAGGCGATCGCGCGCTCTTTAAACCCTAAATTAAGTCAGCGGCGTTATGCAACTGCCTCAAATTGATCGTGTCCGTCCATCTTTGCCAGCTTGGTCGAACAGCTTAGATCGGATTCTAGATGGACAACAGCATGGTACTATGATCACCGGCCACCCCTCTTCCATGAGGAGCGATCGGACAAGCCACGGCTTTCTCATATGGCCTCCGAACGATCACCTAAAAGAGGCTGGTCGTGCTGTTTGCATAATCCAACGGCAGTACGCAACTTCCGCAAATCATCTCGCCCATCCAACTTCGCTAGCCTAGTCGGATGGTTTAGATTTATTTTCTGGAGACCAACAAGGTAACGCTGTGATCATCGGCCACCCCTCTTCCATAGGGAGCGATCGACCAAGTGGTAGCTCACCCATAGGGTTCCCAAATGATTTCCCCAAAGGTGGCCGGTCATGCTACTTTTTTTAAGACGTTCAATTCGCGACTAATTTGAACGAGCTCTAAAACAACGATGTTTCCTGTACATCGATTATTTTCAGCTGCTTGTTTAAAAGCGATGCTTTATATACATCGATCATAAGCGATGTTTTATAAATATTGATTTCACAAATAATTTATTATTTGACCTAAAAGCACTATGTGCTTCTTTTAGCGGCGAGTCTCACGATTTCACCCATTTACTCGAGACATCAAACATTTCACAAACTGGGGGATGCTCGCTGGGTATTGGTCTGGAGGTTTACAGCGTGCGGCGTGCAACGCGCCCATTACGAGAAAGTGTCAGGAGAGGACGGATGGTTAACAACAATGGGAGTAGTGGGTGAAAGTGTGACCAAGTTTTCCCTCGTAATAGAAACGTGGTGATCACCACTTTTTACATAACCCCACTTCTCCACTACTTAAATGCCTCCACTTCCTACGAGATCAGGGGTGCGCTCAATAACTTGTATAAATAGGATTTCAACCTATTTCAACATAGAACACAAGTGTTATCAACACAAGTATTCATAAACCACATTCTGATACAAGTCATAAAATAGCCACACCTTCGTAATTCAATATTCTGATCTCAAACACGTTCTTCGCTTCCCTCCCTAAGATCAACCCTTCTCATTCACTTTGTGACCGAATTGAATATGAAATGACCATTTCTTGATTTAGGCCAGAGTCTTACAGATTGATCTCTCGAATATAAAAGTACTCTCGTGCAATGCATTTGTTTAGGGTTTGAATTCGTTTCTCATCAACACACCCAAATTTACGAAAAACAGCAGAATCTGTTTTTACCCCACAACAACGTGGTAACATGATGATGGAGGTCTCGAGTTAAAGCCTGAATAATGGCATTCAATCCATCGGAATTTTGCTTCGAAAGCAATTTTTATTCATTATTGAACTCCTTTAATTCTTTTAGTCTAAACTCAGTGGTTGAGTTATTGACCAGTACCTTTGGGTGTTCATATCCATCAATAACTAAAACCCAAGTGTCAAAGTCACGAGATTGAAGAAAAGATTGCATTGCCATTTTCCACCATAGATAGTTTGAGCCATCATACCCAGGCGGTACGTTAACTGAATCAACCATTTGATTCAAAACTTATAGGTTGGATCACGCCAAACACAGACTGTTAGATCTTTTCGTGTTTGCCTACTCTGATACCAATTGAAAAGACGAGGGTACCCAAATACACCATAATCTTTTTATTTGATCACAACCTATTCAATCTCTACCATGTATAAACCTCTTGGAGCAACAATCACGCAAGGAATATTTCAACACGGTGTCCACTTGAAATAGGGTTAGTCCGGACTTGCCTAACAATGTGAGAATATCAAAGTCAAGTGGAGAAATCCAATACACTTTGTGTGATTTTCTATGGATATGAAATCGAGACAATACAACAAAGTGTTCACTTGATAATAATATGGTATAACTGAAACCTTATAAGATAAATATCAAGTGCCTAGTTAACATACAAGTGTATTTACTTTAATTATAATATAAACACAATTATAATGAGGAAATAAAGTAAACCACACACCAGAATTTTGTTAACGAGGAAAACTACAATCTTGTAGAAAACCCCCGGGACCTAGTCCAGTTTTGAATACTCAATGAATTAAGACGCTACAAAAAGTAAACATGCAACTTCGTGTAGACAATACTAAGTAAACTAAAATCCTAGTTACTCAACTTCAGCAGTATTCTTGTTTTGATAATATTTAGCAGAACCGAAGTTCTCAATAGATATTTGATACTAGATATCCTAGCTGAACAGGCGTCTCATTAGGACTAAATCTAGTAAATCTTCTTAATGGTTCACAATAACTTCTTTTACCAATCTTTCAACTGGAAAGACAAGATTCCTTTGGATCGTATTCCAAACAGTAAAGGATAAAAACTGTTTGGTAACCAAACTCACTTTATAATCACAATACCGAAATATATGATAAAAGAACAGTTACGGATCTTCTATTCTAAGACCTGTTATCAGATCCACAGTTCCTCGGTTACTAGATCAAACAAGACAATAATTACCGAAATAATCAATCTTGATTACAAGGTTTATGATAAAATCACAAACAACTTGTTGGTCTAAAAAAGGCTTATGTTTATCGAAAATAAACAACCTTTTAATCCCGGAAAATCAAGTCACAGAAAGTTACACCAAGATAAAAACACAAGAATAAAAGTCTTCAAATCTTCAAAGTCTTCAATCTTCGATTTAATCTTCAAAGTAACAACTTGCAAAAACAAACTTGATTCCTTATTTATTTGTCACACAGAACGGAGTTTGTTAACAATGGCAAATCAATGAATCTATCTTACGGATCTAGAAAAACTTAGATCCGTAGAAACGTTAAATCTTTGATCTAGTTTGAGTGAGCCTTATATCAGAAGAGAAGGTTCTCAAGAATAAACAAACTAGGTGCAATCAAAGATTCAACAACCGTTAGTCAATCAAATTAATAATCGAAAACTAATAACACTGCAATTATCTAGTTTCCCACCAACGGTACTCGTAGAGCTTCTTGATCCCACAAAAGTCTTTAAACGAGCGGTCGTAAGAGATTTCGCCTAATTAGGGTACTTTCCTCTCCGAATAGACGGCTCCACCAGTAACAACACAACAAGGTAGTTTTGTTGGCTCTTAGGATAGTTTGCTCGAAATGCAAACTTGGGTATTGATAGACCAAGGAAGTTTGGACACCAAGGAATTTCCAAAACCGAATATTCTCAAGATATGCAATATATTTCCAAAAACGGTTTTCATAATTCCTGGAAATGCTCTGTCCAATATTACCGAAAATCTCACTAGAAAATCTCAAATTAGTAAATGCACGTTATCAATTTTTATTTTCCAGAGATATGCATTTAATTGCTGGTAATTAAAAGCATATAAAACTAACAACCTTAATTAAAAGATTCTTAATTTATTTCGGTCCAGGATCTCCTTGAGTTATTAAAGAATATCTTTGAACAATAAAAGATAAGAGTTACTGAACATGTTCAAAGTATGTCGACATCTTTTCCTTTGTAAATCCTTTTTCATATTTACAATCTTGGAACCGATTATACCACACTTCCAAACAAGTTTAGAATTGGTTCATCTATATTCAAAGAACAACTATGTGATTGATCGAATATCAATACACAAATCATGGGTTTACGGTTCTACCAAACACAAGGATCGGTTTTACCTTAATATGGTTACTGGAACCGGTTACATCAATTACCATGGTTGGTTACATCAATTACCAAGACCGGTTACCATATTCTCATGGTATTACTTGTGATCGGTTACACTAGTCACTAGGATCGGTTACACCAATTACCAGGACCGGTTGCGCTAATTACAAGGATCGATTACACAACCCTTTTATGATTGGTCATACCAATTACCAGGATCGGTTACACCAATTACAAATATTGATCATACCATCTTAGGTGATTACTTAGGATCAGTTACACTAATAAAAGTCATACCAATACATAAGTCAGGCATTGTAACTAGTTTTACCAAGATACATAACAAGTTATGATCGGTTCTACTAACTCACACATATTGGTAATCCAAAGATATGCAATGAATAACAATACCAATAAGCCTAGCGATTTCCATTTCGATTCATAAAACAAGTTCATGAATGTACTTCCTTTAAACGAATGTAAACATTGTTTCCTAGGATGAAATATTCACCTTTACCCATACACATAATCACAATAACATTCATACGATTATGTCGATGTCTTATATACAAAGTTCAAAAGATAAGCGTTATACTTCGTATTCTAATTCCTTAATACTATGTCTACTAGAGTATAATCATTCACAGCTTCGCATTTATGTTTTCAATATAGCACGACTTGAAAGATACGTTAGGAATGAAATAGTTCAAGTCAAAATATTATTAACCTGAAGAGGAAGGATGATGTCGTTGATGTAGCTTGTTACTTCTTCACATTCTTCAAGTCTTCGAGTAATACTTGTATGTCTCATAATCCTAATCTTTCTAGTCTAAACTATATGAAGTTGTCTCTGGTATATAATCAAGCGACTCTTTAATTGAGTTTTGATTCACTAAAATATGACAACCAAACTTGACATACCAATGCTTGGTGGGTTCAACCTAGCTATGCTCTAACATTTAGTCTCCGCATACCTTTTGTTGATGAAGTTCCACAGGCTCTCCTTAGTAATTCTTCGTCTTCAATTGATGAACGCAGTGAAGTCTAATACTCAACTACACAATCTATCCTAGTCCGAGACATTACTATAAGTAGACTAGAAATCAAGACTTATAGGTTTGATTACTAATATTGACAAACAAGTTTTAGATAACAACGCTTGCGAGTTCGATCGAGCAGTGCTCTAACAGACTAGAAATCAAGACTTATAGTTTTGGCAACTAAACTTGACAACAAGCTTGAGATAGCAACGCTTGCGAGTTTTACCGAGCCGTGCTCTAACATCTACATCATATGACTGTCTCACACAAATCATGTAACATATTACAAGGCAATTTTCACATGATCATCTTTTGACTTTTGTCAAGAATAAAGATGAACTTGGTTAAAGTGAAAGCTTACCAACACATATTTCGAGAAATATATAAGCAAGTTAAACTAAACTTGAAATATCAAATGTGTATAAAGTGAAATCTATATAGCTAGACGAATTTTGTCTCAATAGGAGATAGAATAGAAATAGTCTTCTGAGTGATAGATGAGTTCAAGTCTCCATATACCTTTTATTGATGAAGTTCCACAAGTTCCCCTTAGTAGTTCTTCGTCTTCAATCGATGAACGCCGTGAAGTCTAAAGCAAAACTACACATTCTATCCTAATCCTAGACATAGCTATAAGTAGACTATAAATCAAAACTTATAGTTTTGACAACTAAACTTGACAAACAAGCTTGAGATAGCAACGCTTGCGAGTTCGACCGAGCAGTGCTCTAACAAATTAGAACCTGATGAGAGAAATAAAGTTAATTCTGATCTTTATTTTGGTCTTATCGAAATAAGCGATTGTATGTTTACAATCGGTTTAACAAGGGAATTAAATTTTTTAGTCTAATTGTTAAACTATTAGGGAAAATTGCTCCGGGCAGTTGTTTCCTTGATAACATATAAAAACTAAATTACTTGTAGTTTCGGTTTTAATATTGATTATATAAAGTGGTATGTGAAACCTTCGTGCTTAACTCTTATAGGTTGTTTACAAGTCTTTTAGATTTGTAAGATCCTTTCAGTTTGACCTTTATTTGCTCGGACCTTTGTCATTTTGTGATAAAAAGGGGGAGAAATATATGGAGTAAACAAGTGATTTGCAATCACTAAGGAAAGGACAATTGTGCTTAAACGTTATATCTAACGAAAGAGTAAAGCATTGACTAAGGGGGAGAAACATATCATATTGCTGTTGTAGTTATCTTGACTACAAAAAGGGGAATACCAAAGATGATCGGATTGAATATCTACATATCTTACCTTTAGGGGGAGTATAAGCTTTGATATTCAAATGTCAACAACGGCATTTATTGATTGAATATATGTAGGATATTGTGATGTTGAAACTTGGAATCAAGCGTTTGTAAATGAATTCTCTTGCGCACTTAATTCCCTTAGATGATCACACCCACAACTAAGAGTTGCTACGACCCAAAGTCGAAGACTTATAAACAAACCTGTCTCCCACAAATATGTTTACTCTTTATTCGGTTTTTGTTCCGTCTTTTGATAAAAATCAAGGTGAACAGGAACCAATTGATAATCCAGTCTTATACTCCCGAAGAGCAACCTAGAAATATCAATTACCTCAGAATAACCCAACTGATTAACATAAAAAGTTATTGCGTGTTGATGGGGAAAAACGATTTGCTGGTTTTTTAGGAGAGTGAAGAGATGACCATGCGGACGGGACTTCTCGACCGAGCAAACTGCTTAACCTCAAACAGATTCACTATACGAGAGTGCTTTAAGTTCGAGATATCAATCTGTAGGACTCTGGCCTAAACCAAGACAATGGTCGTTCCAGAGTCAATTCGGTCACAAAGAGGGAAGAGGGTTGATCTGTATGAGGGAAGATGAGAAGTGTGTGAGATCAATGATGATAAAGGATTGTCAATGTGTTATAGGTTTATGCAAATTGATGAACTGCTGGGTTCAAATAAGTTTGAATTCTGCTCTGTTGAGAGTGACTGTTCAGATGAGGATTCTTGTGATAATTCTTGTATATTAGATTGCCTGTTTTATCATGAATCAGGGACTTATTTATATATTGCAAGAATGTTGACACATTGATCCCAGTAAGTTTTGACGGTTGCTCGAGTGAAAGAGTGGGGAAGTGGAAATCCTGGTTTAAACAGTTCCAGGTCGTGCGGAGACTTGGTTGATCGTCCACCCACTACTTTGCTATCTCCCTCAATTGCTTGCACGACTTACTCACATTTATCATCATGGATGAACACACGTTCCGTAGGCCGCCAGACCAAAACCCTAGTTAATATCCCCCCATGTGACGTGATTGATGTCCCACGAACGTGGAGTCTGCAAGGCAGACATGTATTTAATTAGTCAGTTGTTGACTTGATTAGACGATGACTCTAAGTATTGTTGAATCGAGCATGATTGACGAATGCTCTATGATTCATGGATTGAACATGTCTGCTGGGACATATGTAAAGTTCATAGCACGAGCAAATATTGCTCGTCTGAGCGAATATTGCTCGCTTGAGTGTGCTCGATTGATGAATCATTAAATATTATAATATTACTGGTCCGTGTGAGCAAATACTTCTCATTTGATGGATTACTGAATATTGCTCATTTGAATCAATATTGATAGTCTGAGCAAATATTGCTCGTTTGAACAATTATTGGTAGCATGACCAAATAAAATATTAATTTAAAATATTGGCAGCTGGGCCGAATATTATATAATTAATCAAGATGTTGATTGCTGGATTAACATAAAATTATTAGTGTTTGAACTTGCTCAGAATTATGATTTGCAGAGCGACCAGTTCAAAACCAAACCCTAATTTTGATTGATTGTTGATCAATTGATGATTTACTGTAAATCAATCACTGAGTGAGAGAGGGAATGCTACATGGGATGATGGTCGACCATGTAGCGCCCAGGTGCTCGAGTGAGCATGCACCAAAGTCCTTTAAAGACCAGTTGGTGAAAGGGTGATTAAATGCTGGTTTAATCATTTATTGAAATAGTGCTCGTCTGAGCATTAGGCAATAAAACCTAATTCTGGAGAGATGAGGGACCGACCAAGGGGTATGAAACCGGCCCTTGATGGTCGTTTGAACAAGTTCCAAGTTGGTTGGAGAGAGTTTGAACCCAATATGAACATTAGGTGAAAATTGTTAAAGTATGTGGGACCGGCTTCTTGCAAGCCTAAGAGACGACCTTGGTCGGTCAAGTGACATGCACGTGTCACCATAGTGTCCGTGTCTCAGTCCTGAAAATTTTAGCATTTTCGTTTGAGCAATATTTTGGATTTTCAGAAGAGTTTGATCTTGAATGAAACTCTCAATTTTGCTCGAATGAGCAAGTAAAACTTTGCTCGTGCGACCAATATTTTAAGAATATTAAAATAATAATATTTTAATATTTGTCGTGAGTAGCCTTGTCGGTCATGTGACCATTTGACTTTTTTGGCTATATTTGATAACATATGAAAAACTAGGGTTTTTGCTCAAACGAAGGAGTTTCATGAGATGAAGGAAATAATAATAAGAAGAAAATAAGGATTATAAGGTGTGGGACCAGTCATGGCTAGGGCATGCCCGGCCGGCTATGTGGCCGGTCCCGTGACACCCTTTCCTATTTTAACTATTTTTTCATCGTCTGAAAGAAAATATGGAGAAACTGAGAGTTTTGCTCAAACAAGGGAGTTTGCTAAAATGAAGGAGTTTTCATGAGATTAGGAAAAATAATAAAATAAGGAAAAGTAAAAAAGAAGAGGCATGGGACCGGCCACGGCGGCATGACCGGTCCCCCTGGACGCCTCTTTATTATTTTATTAATATTATTTTTCTTCCTTATTTTGTATAGGTTTCCTCGTTTGTCCATATTTTTGAGTGCTCGTTCGTGCGCTCGGGTGCTCATTCGTGCATTATTGCTAAGCACACTCACACCATTTTCTCGGGGCTTACTCGGTGGTGGCCCAGATGCCCGATCAGTGATTATTTATTACTAATTCATGGAATCCAGCTGAGAATCAGCCATGAAATTAAGTAATAAAATAAATTGAGTATCTATTACTAATCCGTGGAATCCAGCTGAGGATCATCCATGGAACGGAGTAATGAGATAGAATGATTATCTATTACTAATCCATGGAATCCAGCTGAGGATCAGCCATGGAACGGAGTAATGAGATAAATAGATTATTTTCTAGGAATTCAGTTGGTGAATGACATGCTAGAATTAATCTATGAATTGCTCTACACTAGCATGCGATATGTCTAGGAGAAGGTTTATTCGAGAATCGAGGTATGAGGTAATGGAAGCATCATACTCGCTCTGAATATTGGGGGTGTATAGTCAGGGAACAACAAACACTGTGACGTCTTGAAGACGTTAGCGCTCTATACTAGCATGCAATATGTCTAGGAGCTGTCAAATCGTTAAGAGATTCTATACACATTCTCTCTACATAGTCAGGGAGCAACAAAGAGTGTGACGTCCTGAAGACGTTAGCGCTCTATACTAGCATGCAATATGTCTAGGAGCCATCCAATCATTTTGATTCTATGTAGGGGTGATGATGAAATGTGCAAAGTGTCGAAAGCTCAGTTGAAAGGATTTTTGAGGAACATATTCATCATAGCTCTGAGAGCCTGCTCGCTCAGTCAGAGATCATGAAATGGTTCATGGATCATAAAATATAAGTTTCACATACATTTTTGAAGCCGGATCAGAAACATGTAGTATCATAATTTTATGATTTTAGCCTTTGTCGAAAATCCACCATCAACATTGCGGAATCACAAGATTCTGAGACGAAGAACTGTTGTGATTACTTTTTATATCTTACCTATCAGAGATAAATCTCAAATGAATCTTAGGGAAGATAAAACTCAATACGATAGAACAATTAATATCAGAATACGCAACTACAGAGAAAATAGTTGGATCTGGCTTCACGAATCCCAAATGAAGTCTTGAAGTCGTTAACCTAATATGGTTTTGGAAAAACCTAAGTTAAAGGAGAATCGACTCTAGTTTGCAACTAGGATATAGGAAAGTGCCGGGATTAGGTTTTCCAGTTGCTAGAGTTTTCCCTTATATAGTCTTTCAAATCAGGTTTTCTTACAATAAAAGCTAAGATAACTTAGTAACAATTCATTCAATATTCACCGTTAGATGAAAACCTGATTTAAGATTCAAGCTAAGTCTGCTTAGAAATTAAGCAATCAATCTCCATCGGTAGATGGTCCTAGCTTGTTACACACAAATAAAATATACTTATATTTAGATATGGGTAACCGTACCTATATGTGTATATTGAGTTGGCTCAATAACAGTTAACCGAAGTTAGCAATATGAACACTTTTGTCTTAACCATATTCATCTAACACTTCTAGATCAAATATTATGATCAATCAATCATGAAAGATAATCAAATGAATCTAATTGTGTTTGAAATAGAGTTATTCAATTGTTCACTATCTCATATAAATATATATAAACAAATTGAAACAAAATCTGATTAATTCGTAATCGTACAAAGTACTTATACAAGAATCAATTCATGAACATTAAGCCATGATTTGCAAAGTTAATTTGCATTCCTTAAGTCATAAATGTTTTAGTTCATGAGTATGAGAATCATACATAACCGATTTTAGAATTTAACCAATGAGTTCGCAAACTGTTTACGCGAACAGCAGCTCAGGACCTTGGCCTAGTCAAGCCGTTCGTGTTAGAGCATTGCTCGGTTGAACCCACTAGCGTTGGTATGTCAAGTTAGTTTTCAAATTTAGTTGCCAAAACACATTTTTGTTTTAGTATACTAAAGTGAGTTTTGGACTAGATTAGGTCTAAGAAGTAGAATCGAAGCTATCCTTGAAGGATGGAGACTGAAGACTACAAGAAGACATCAACAAGGACTTCATCAACAAAGGTATGCGGTGATTTATTTCATTTGGATTCTTGTTCAATTCTACCTTTCTAATATATCGAAACAAATGCTCACTCTATGGGAAAATTCCTATATTAAATCACCTAAACGCTTAATAATAAAGTCGTCCATCTAAATTTCAGTACCTATTTCCTCCTGTCACTGGTAATCTATTCGGATCTATAAAGGTTCACTACCTTTTTCGATTGCATTATTCGTTCTTCTTCTTCTTCCTGTGTGTAAACCATGAAGTCCGATAACCATAATAAACTTGTATTTATATGCAACAAAAATTCTCAGTAGAAGAAGTAACAACACTATATGTGTTTGAATAAATGTCCGAGATTTCAAATTGCAACTCAAGAGTTACTCATCATCCATTTCTACACCCAAAGGTACTTTGATTTCCATCTTTTACTTCTGGGTTTTCATCTAGAAATATTGAATTGCGATCAGTAAAATTGGTGGTTGTTGTTTCTGTTCACAGTAGTTCATTGCAAATTGGAGATTAGGGTTCTTAATTCCGTCTGTTTGATCATTAGCCGGCGAGAGGTTGTGAAACTAGGTTCTATGAAGAGAGACCCGAACTGGTCCGCCTCGAGTATGGTTTAGATGATAGGAAAGTATTTAGGCGCCCTATTTTTTTTATTAAGAGGGTAATATTGTCATTCTACTAAGCTCATAATGGATCTTCCGTACATGTCTTAAGTGGCAGATAACGGATTCTTTGGACGGAACATATGACGAAATGAGGTTTTGCTAATTTTATTTTTGTAGGGTAGGTAATGCAAATTAGCGATCTTGTCGGGGGAGGTAATGCAAATTACCCCACATATATATTATCAATACTTATCTACCGACTATGTTTGATATTTCGAGTTTATGTGCCCAAATTTAGACATAATCGGTTGATATTTAATTTGACAAACTACCGATTGTTAAAGTAGCTTAATTCAAATTTTTATGAATTTTGACGAATTTATATTTGGGAATACAAAATCGGTAGATCGGTAGATAATGAAAATCATAAAACTACCGATTGTGAAAATAGAGAAATTCGAAGTTTTATTAGTTTTACTAAATTTATATTTGGGGCTCTATCACAATCGATAGATAATGAACATAACAAAACTACCGGTTGTGAGAATACATAAATTCGAAAATTGTATTAGTTTAGAAAAATTTATATAGGGATACTATCACAATTGGTAGATAATGAACTTCAGAAAACTACCGATTGTTAAAGTAGAGAAATTCGAAGTTTTATTAGTTAAAAAAATAATGTATATTTGAGGCTACTATCACAATCGACAGATATTGTACATCACAAAACTACCGATTGTGAAAGTAGAGAAATTCAAAATTTTATTAGTTTTGCTAAATTTATATTTAGGGCTATTATCACAATCGGTAGATGATGAACATCATGAAACTACTGATTGTGAAGGTAGAGAAATTCAAAATTTTATTAGTTTTGCTAAATTTATATTTGGGGGTACCATCGCAATAAGTAGTGTTAGAGCATTGCTCGGTCGAACTCGCAAGCGTTGCTATCTCAAGCTTGTTTGTCAAGTTTAGTTGATCAAAACTATAGTCTTGATTTCAAGTATACTTATAGCTATGTCTCGGATTAGGATAGCATGTGTAGTTGACCTTTAGGATTCACGACGTTCATCAATTGAAGACGAAGATCTACTGAGGAGAGCTTGGAGGAACTTCATCAATAAAAGGTATGTGGAGACTAAAACTTATCTATCACTCAGAAGTCTATTCTATTCAATCTCCTAATGAGACTAAGTCATATAGCTATATAGACTTTTACATTATACACATTTGATATTTCGAGTTGAGTTTATCTTGCTTATCCATTTCTCGAAATATGTGTTGGAAGCTTTTTGCCTTTAACTATGTTCATCATTATTTTTGACGAGTTTATTTGGAAACAATTTATTTGTTGGAAACCAAATATTAAGTCAAAAGATGATCATGTGGAAATTTCCTTGAAACAACTTACATGATTTGTGTGAGACAATCATTTGATGTCGACTTGGAAAGTTTCGTATTGATCATTCGATCACTTGAAAATTACTTGAAGCTAATAGTTTGTGTGAGAAAGCTATTGTCGTTTTCTAAGGATGTTTCAATGATTGAACTGGGAGTTTAGAACAATTAACCATGTCTGGATACAACACGGTATGCATACCTAGTATGCGAACTGTTTTGTAGTGATTCAGGTCCGGGAACCTTGTTTGCTTACCTAGTATGCGAACGGTTCTACCTAAGTTGGGTCCGGGACTGCTGTTCGCGTACCTGGTTTGCAAATGGTTGGACAGGCCAAGGTCCGAGCTGTTGTTCGCGTACCTTGTTTGCGAACACAGTGGTTTAAGTTCTAAAATCATCTAAGTATGTTTTTCATACTCATGAACAAAAATATTTATGAATTAAGGAATGCAATCTTTACAAAACCGTGGATTAATGTTCATGAATTGATTCTTGTATAAGTACTTTGTACGATTACGAATCAATCCGATTTTGTTTCAATTTGTTCATATATATTTCTATGAGATAGTAAACAATTCAACAACTCTATGTGAAACACAATTAAATTCATTTGATTATCTTTCATGTTTGATTGATCATCATATTTGATCTAGAAGTGTTAGATGAACATGGTTAAGACAAAGGTGTTCAAATGGCTAACTTCGGTTAACTGTTATTGAGCCAACTCAATATACACGTTTAGGTATGGCTACGCATATCTAAATGAAGTTATATTTCATTTGTGATTAACAAGCTAATACCATCTAACATTGGAGATTAATTGCTTTATTTCTAAGCATACTTAGCTTGTGTCTGTGTTATTTCTTTTCCGCATTATATTTTTATATAATTGAAATATCACAGGTTGTACGTAGTTCAATCAATTGGTAAATCCGACCTTTATTTGTTGGATATAAATTGATTGACACTTGGGCATTGGTCTTTGGTACCGTCCAAGTTATTTCTCATATCAATCAGGCTCATAGATTTCTATCTGTTTGATTAGCTGATTTAATTGAGAAAAAAAGATATAACTCTTTGATATTGTTTTTGATAGATCTCGCTTTATAAGCTGGTGCTCTCGGATTAATATTGGAGTTAGTCCATACAGATTGCCGAACAAATTATTGGGTGTGGTTGTTATACCCCCACTTTTTCAATTGGTATTAGAGATGGCAAACAAGCTAAGACCTCATAAGTTTGTGTTTGTAGCAATCTTACTCTATGAACAGAAGTGTTATCTCTATAAACGTACCGCCAGTCTTTGACGGATCAAATTACTTATGGTGGAAAATTTCTATGCGTGCCTTTCTTCAAGCGCATGATTTTCAATCATGGGTTCGTGTTTTTAATGGCTATGATCTCTATTAGTTACAGTAAACGGTGTAACTATTGCAAAGGATATTGGTGAGTATGATACTGTCGAGATTCTCGCTGCAAAGAAATTTTTTGACAGATTAAATGTTATCATCTATGCCATTACCCCAGGTCTTCAGCACCGTGTGACTGCGTGCACTCGGTCTAAAGATGCTTGGGATATTTAGAAACCGTATTTGAAGGGAATACCTCTGAGAAATAAGCTAGGCTTCAAAACCTAAATTATGATTGCGAAAACCTTCGTATGGCTGATGAAAATTCATTTGATAAGTATAATCACAAAGTTTCTGAAATTGTTAATGCATCTTTTGCATTAGGTAAGACTATTCCTGAAAAGGACATTATGATGAAAATTCTCAGATCGCTGCTAGCCAGATACGTTTCTAAGAAACATGCCATCGTTGAAGGAAATAACCTTGAAACACTTTCCAGAAACACTCTTGTTGGGAAGTTAAATATCTTTGATCATGAGCATATATCTAAATCTGGAAAGGATATTGCTTTCAAAGCACAAAATAACACTAAATTACTCAGTCTCTCTGATCACAAGACAGTTTAGAGATCTTCTTTTGAAGAGAAGTAAATGGTTCACCAGAGATAAACCCAGATCATCAGTTAAACCTCATGATCGTGTTCCTCCTAAAAACAGGGACACTATCGACACTGATGATGATGATATGCCACAGTGCTTTAAGTGTAAAGGTTTTGGTCATTTTGCTAATGAGTGTCCAAATCGTAGAAAATACACTGGAAACAAAAGTCTTGTTGCAACTCTTGATGAAATGTCTGATCACTATGATTCAAATGGAGATGAAAAATCAAGTGTAGCACTCCTTGGAGAAAATAATAATTTTGATAATTGTAGCAATACGTACACCAATCTTGATATTCTTCTTGGAGAAACTTCTTCAACCACTTTGGAGGATAAAATGGATTTTACTCTTTCTACTAAAAATTCTACCTCACATGTTTCAGGTACTTCAATTTGTTTAGCAGCATGTTCGGCTATGGTGCCTGAACCATCCTCCACTTTGACATGTTCTTATTACACTTTTAAGAGTCATGAACTCTTTAATTGCTTCAAGTACAAACATAAAGTAAGATATGTCAACAAACTTCAACGGAGAGCAAATCGATTAGCAGACAAGCTCAAACTTGTTGTGAAGTCGAATCCATCTGAGGTATGTAAAATTAACTCTTCTCCTAAGAAGTTGATTTCTAAAGAAAAGGTTAGAGCCCTACAGAAAAGAACTAGGTCTAAACGACCTATGAAAAAGGGTTCTGAGAATTCCGTACAGGAATCACATGGTGAACATATTATTGTTCACCCCAACACATCCTAATTGTGTTGAAGGTGCATCTTGTCTCATGTGCCCGAATTCAAGGGACAAGAATTGTGCACAATCGGGTTTTAGAATCAGATTTTTGTTGTTGTTGTTGTTTTCTGGATTTCTATTGCTCTTTTCATAGCCTCAAACGGTATTGAAAAGGTTTTACTCTGTTTATTGTTTAAAATGGGGGTTAAAATCAAGATTTCTACCCTTTTTAGGGCTGTGTGTTGTTCGTACGTGAATCCTACTTACTCTGTATTTAGGTTCTGTAATCCTACCTTCATTTTTTTCTTCTCTGAAAACTCCTTTTTCAAAAGATTGCTTGTGGGGCTAGTTTGTGTATTTCTCTCACAATCCCATACTTGAATGGAGACTCCAAGCATCATATCTTCTAATGGAAAAGATGTTAACATGATTGTTAAGCCATCAATAATGAAGGAAAAAGGTAAATCCCATTCCTCTGCAACTTTGAAGAGAAAAATGAAGAATTTGAAGAAACTTATGGCTAACCCCTCAAATCTTCAGAAGTTTTATGGTGTTCTTGAAGAGTTGAAAGAAACTATGATGGAGATGCAACAAACAAAGGCTATTGTTCTAAGATCTTTTGAAATTCAGAAGGCCCTGGTTCGGCATCAGTCAAGAAGGTTTGTTGGAAATTGACTCCTTTCTTTATGAACCTTATGTTCCAATGTCTGTCGACGACAAGGAGTTCGGGGACGATAAAGAATTTTACACGAATCTTAATGTCTAGGAAACTTCTTATGAGAATTTATTCTTATGTTTTAAGAAGGATAACCAGGGTTTGGAATAGAAAATATTATGATTACACATAGCTATTTCAACGATTTTCATCTTGCAATGTTTTTAGATTTATTTATTTAAATTCTAAGTTATTTGGAAGATGAATTTGCAGTATTAATATTTATTGGTTTTATATATTACAAAAACATTTTATGAGAAATGTTATGTTTACGTCCGTGAACTATGATTATCTCATATGTGCTCAAAAGTTAAGTCTATTGTGCCATTACTAGGGAATGACCCATGCCGTAATGGCACGGGCTATTTACACAGTCATATTCTGGGAGTCAGACTGTCTGCCTAGGTTTGATTTCCTTTTTCTATGTTATCCCTGGTTGTTAACTAAGAAAGTGCGAAATTTATTTGAATAATGTTCCCTTAAGTATTCCAGCTGCATACCCCTTTTCCCATTTTTGTTATCTTCTGGTTATTATCACCAAACTCCATCCACTTTCCCATTCTTGTTCCTCTTGTCTCTCTTTTGTTTTTCGATACCTTATATCCAAATCCAAATCCAAAGTCTTTTCCAGTAGAAAGTACCGGGTCGACTAGAGAATATCTCTTAAAAAATATAACATAGTTTTTACGCCGGCCTGTCAAGCCTTGCACAACTTGCACTACGGCAAGAAAAATACTTGACGCTACCCGCGCCGCGATTGTTTATGGACCAGGTGGTAAGTAATCACCGTTTTATGGGATTACGAATTCTCGACCATTAATGCGGATATGCTTACACCATGTCCCTGTTGCAGAAGCTACGGGGTGTTTCCCCTTCACAATCCTTCCAATTGTAGCGCTACAGGGGATTCCCCCTTCACAATCTGCAGGGTTGTCTTTACGTGTTCGCTGATTTAGTGGCAAAGAAATTGACGAAGAATACAGAAATTGACGAAGAATACAGAAAAAGGGGTTTGTTAGTCTTCGTACCTGAAACCTACCTCTTCCACGCGTATCGCCGCCCTCCGTGTCTGTCTGTCCAACGCCTGCTCTGTTGAGAGATTTCGATTACTCATGTCCTTCGTTACGCACTCATCCTAAGTTATCTTCGGTCGGCCTCTGCGTTGCATCCTTCCTTCTGCGCGCCTAATGCGACCTACTCGCACTGGAGCATCATGCGGTCTTCGCTGGAGATGCCCAAACCAGCGCAGCCGATGCTGGGCGAGCATCTCCTTGATTGGCGCTACCATAAGTTTCTTACTTATGTACTCATTCCTGATACGGTCATGCCTCGTATGTACGCATGCCCACCTCAGCATCCGCATCTCGGTACTCTTCAGCTTCAAAGTGTCCCGATTGTTCGTCGCCCAACATTCCGCACCATATAGCATGGTAGGCCTGATCGCTGTTTTGTAAAACTTACCTTTAAGCTTTAGCGGAACTTTGCGGTCACAGAGGACGCCAGAAGCCAGACGCCATTTCCCCCAGCCAGATTGAGTTCGATGTCGAATATCCTCCTCGATTCCCTCATCACTTTGGAGCCACGATCCCAGGTAGCGAAAGGATTCTTTCCTTGGTAAAGGTTGTCCATCCAGCAGAATGTCCTCTTCAACTGTCCCGGAGTCGCTGAGATCGCACTTCGAATACTCGGTTTTGGTTCTACTAAGTTTGAAGCCCTTCGATTCTAGAGTGTGGTGCCACAATTCAAGTTTTTCCTGTACATCTTTCTTTGATTCGTCGATAAGCGCCACATCGTCTGCAAATAGCATGCACCAAGGGATCTCACCTTGAATGTCTCTTGTAACTTGATCTAGCACTAAATCGAAAATATATGGGCTTAAGGCTGATCCCTGGTGTAGCCCTATCCTAATCGAGAAATCGCTTGATACTCCGCCGCTCGTCCGGACACCGGTAACTGCACCCTCGTACATATCCTAGATTAAGTTTATGTACTTCGGTGATACCTTCTTCTGATCGAGAGCCCACCACATTACTTCACGTGGTATTTTGTCGTAAGCCTTCTCCAGGTCAATGAAGACCATGTGCAAGTCCCGCTTTTGCTCCATGTATCTTTCCATAAGTTGTCTAACCAGGAAAATCGCCTCCGTGGTCGATCTTCCCGGCATAAATCCAAATTGGTTTGGTGAGACGCTGGTTTGTCTTCGTAACCGCCGATCGATGACGCGTTCTCACAGCTTTAGTGTATGACTCATCAGTTTGATTCCCCTATAATTAGAGCAGTTCTGAATGTCTTCCTTGTTTTTAAATATCTGGACGATCACGCTTCGACGCCACTTGTCCGGCATTCGGTTTGACCGGAAGATGTTATTGAATAACTTGGTCAACCAAGTTATCCCATCATCTCCCAGGCATTTCCACACCTCAATCGGGATTGCATCTGGGCCCAAGGCCTTCCCTAATTTGGTCCCTTTCAAGGCCTCCTCGACTTCACTCTCGTGGATGTTACCGACCCTTACCTCCTCGAACGATTCCACATTCTCGGCAACGCCCTCAATGGTGGAGGGTGGTGTATTGCTTTCTGCATTGAAAAGATTGTCGAAGTAGTCTTTCCAGCGATCCCTGATTTCTGCGTCCTCCACCAGTACTCGGTCGTCTGAAGCCTTAATACATTTTACCTGTACAAGGTCACGAGTCTTCCGTTCGCGCAACCGTGCAATCCTGTATATGTCTTGTTCTCCTTCTCTAGTGTCTAGTTTACGGTAAAAATCCTCAAAAGCCCGACCTTTGGCCACACTTACCGCTCGTTTCGCCCGACTTTTCGCCATCTTGTAATTCCGTTGATTTTCATCGGTTTCAAATGCTTGGAGCTTCCTGAAACAATCTTTCTTGTGTATGATTGCTTGTTGCACTTCCTCTGACCACCACCAGGATTTTTTTTGGTCCCGCTTACCACTTCCTGTTGCCTGTCCCAACACTTCCACTGCTAGCTGTCGAATCCGGCCAACAGTTTCTTTCCACATTTGATCTGGTACACCATCCTCGCAGAGCACACCTTCCGAGAGAACTTTTTCTTTGAATGTCCGCGCGGTATCTTCCTTGAGGTTCCACCACTTAGTTCTTGGTGTGTTAGCAGTTCTCTTCCGCTGGTAGCGAGTCTTGATATAGAAGTCCGCTACTAAGAGTTTATGTTGGGTCGCAACGTCGTCTCCTAGTAAAACCTTGCAATCGAAGCATTCCGGCCTATCATCCTTCCTAGCTAGGATATAGTCGATTTGAGTCTCGTGTTGACGGCTTTTATAAGTGATCAAATGCGAATTTATCTTCGGGAAGATAGTGTTTGCGATGAAGAGATCGTATGCCCCTGCAAAATTCAGAAAATCCTCCCCCCCTTGGTTCAAGGTGCCGAACCCAAATCCACCATGTACCCTATCGAATCCCCTATCGCTTGAGCCAACGTGTCCGTTGAAGTCTCCTCCAATGAACAACTTATCGTTTTGTGCGACTCCATTTACCATTTCGTCTAGGGAGTTCCAGAAGTTATTCTTTTCATCCTTGGTAGTACGTTCATGGGGTGCATACGCACTGATAACGCTGATGGCTATTTTTCCTAGAAAGAGTCTCACGAGGATGACCCTATCGCCTTTCCTTTTCACTTCTACCACTTTCTCTGCTAGGTCCTTATGAATTAGGATTCCTACCCCGTTTTTCTTCCGAGTTTCGCCCGAGAAATAAAGTATGGAGCCGGTTCCGTCCACTTCTCGAACTTTCGCGCCCGGCCATTTAGTCTCATGAACGCACAGGATATCCACGTTCCTCATACGCGCCACAGCGTCCAGCTCGGTCAACTTCCCACATAGCGATCCCACGTTCCAGCTTCCTACGCGAATCCTGGTTGAATCGACTAGCGTCCTTACCCCTCGCACCCGTCGCGGTGCATGCGAGGACCCTTCTATCCTATTTGTCATCACTACATCCGGGCGTCGACGTAGCGGCCCTTGATTATTTGGCACCAGACCCGGGCAGGCCGGCGCGTCACAAAGGATTTCTGAAAATTGAGTACGGGGTGACGACCCAGCCCTTACTGTGTACTTATCACCTCGCCCTGGATCCGGCTCAGCGCGTCGCTTCTGCCCGTACGCGCCCACGTTTAATTCATTAATTGTCATATTCATAAAGGTTGACTGATTTCACAATAGCTTCGTCATTACCAAAAACCCGCTCCTTTTATCCTGGCTTGGGTACAGGCTGTCCGGGGAGAACAAACAGGCGGAGCTAATATAAATCGGATATTGATTTCCAAGCAATGCTGGTGACAAGTCTCCCCTCTTATTACCTTACTTGGTTCCCCATGGGTTTACCTTCCCCATGGGGTTCCCCATAACCCGACATAGGGAAGGTGTTAGTCAGTTCCCTACGGGGTTTACCTTACGACGAAACCTGACAACTACCTCTTCCACGCGTATCGCCGCCCTCCATGCTTGTCTGTCCAACGCATGCTCTGTTGAAAGATAGTCCTTATTAGGGGGATCGACCTGTTTGCATACTTGTTAGGGGGATCGACCTGTTTGCATACTTGTTAGGGGGATCGACCTATTCGCATACTTTTTAGGGAAAGTGTTAGTCAATTCCCTAGCGTCTGAGAGACTCTGGCTTGTCGTTCGCCGCCCAGGGAAGAGAGCCAACAAGCACTAAAGTCTCCAATACCACTCATACGCCAACACGTATTATCCCCAAACAACAATTATTTCTGGTAACACTAGCAACACAAGCCAGTTAAGGCAAGGAAGCACGAGCACCAGGAGCAAATCGTTCCAGGCGGACACACTGAGCGTGCATTTCGATACCTTATATTTCAGGTTAAAATTTCTTTTTATTTTATTTTTTGGTTTCAAGGTACATTAAGAAGATCATATGAGTTCCATTTAATTTTCCTTCTTTTCAATGTTTTTTTTGCAATTTGTCGTTGGTTCCCCGTTACATTTATTATTAGTTGTTCAATTAGATTCGAGAAGCTTATTTACATTTTACAACTGCTTGAATACTGGTGACTTATCATTTCAATCTTTCAAAACGGTAGGTCTGAATAGGATCAATAGTATGCTGGTCAATTACAAATGATACTGCTTTTAAAGGGGGCTAAGGTTCTGGACACCTTCGATGCAATTTACATATCCTGTTGTTTTGTTATGGAAACTTTTGACATAAATTGATTCAACGAACTCCACATATGCCAGAGACGACGTTCATCCCTGGAGGTAGCCGAAGATGGTTGGTAGTGAGCTTTGTTTGCCAGTTACGTTTTCATACAAAACGGTAAAGATGAGATAAAAAGCAATAGACAGTCCTTAATTTTATTCTACTAACCAAAAATACCAACCATCTATTTTCTTTGTGACCCTTTACTATTATCTGCTACACCAATACGAATAAGCAGACTTAGTAAGTGGTCAAAAAAAATTCCCAAATCCGGAGAATCATAATGCAGCATAAGAGAAGCTGTAGCAAACCATCATTATTAAAGTACCATCCTGCATTGCTTATAATTGCGTTCATAACTAAGGTTTTAAAACTTACATAACAAAAGACTTAGTGTTGAAGCACTGAACCTGATAATAGAGCATAACTATTACCGAGGCTGCAAGTAAACTGCTAAACATGGCGTTCAAACAAAGAAAACACAAAACAAATAACAATACTAAATATATGTTCATGGCTGTAATGTCTTATTCAATCTTATCTTATTTTTCGGTGTCCAGGAGGAAATCATTCAGCAACTTCAGCTTTGTCATCCTCCATTTCAATTGTTTCGTCAAGGCGAGCTTTCTTCGTGTGCGGTCCATCAACATCATTCGAGATCCCTTTAACTTTCACAGACGCAAAAAAAAGTTAACGCTGGTGACGATAAAGCTGATTGGTGTTTTCCGTTTCATGTTGAAGGAATTAAGAGTAATCTGGAAATCAACAGCTTGTTGAAGTATCTTTGAGAATCCAGATATTACCGCAGATTTTGCATTATCCTGCGATGTTAAGAGTAAAATGTTACATTAGTCTGATGGATGAATGTGTAATAAGAAGACATAATTGGTGAGCATGGAGTCACCCGGTTACCTCTGTCGCCCCTATGAACTCAGCTGCGGTTTGACAGACCAAATTCTGGACTTCACTATCAAGAGCCACAAAAACTGTGCTGCCAGTGTGGTCCTCCACCTCAAAGCGAACCATGAACCTGTGATGCAAAAAGGATCCACCGACCTGCACATTGGTTAAGCGATGGATAGTTTTCGACGTGTCTGAATGATGGAAAATTACGTTTTGGGTGATTACTTGTGATGGGCATTTCAACTTTGACTTCACATTTAGCACACCAAAGGTCTCCATTATCACCAAGAACCTTCTTGCTACAACGATGGCAGCCAAGATAGTTCCATCTACTTTCAATCAGCACATTGGTGGCAGTGGCATTACATATGAGGACATTGGCAGCCTGCATATAAAGAGTGAACATCGAAAATAAAGAAATAATTTATATAATTATGCACACATCTAAATATGTCAGTTGAACAACATTGAAGAGATATGTCACTGAGAACATTGGCGACGTCTATGTGTGTTGTCTGTTAACTTGGGAGATTCAAAATTTGATAAAACAAAGTTGTGTGCCTTTACTCTATCATTTATTCCACATTTTAACGTAAGGTGAAATGGTAGGATTTCATGTTGCATATTTTTTTTTATAAACTGTTACTCGAAGCCCCCAACAAACAAATAAACTTCAAATAGTTCGAACAATTTTTTATTTACTCGCTTACTTGTTTGAATTTAGCTATTGTGGGGATGAAAAAACTACCTGGCAGGATGGATCCCACTTGGCCGAGCAACTGAGATATTGTTTGCCTGTTGTCGGGATTCATATGTATAGGTACTTTTCCTTTCTTAATCGGCACTGTAATATGGCATGGTGGTCTGCATACTATTCAATTATCTAGGTGTAGACCTTTGTGGCGTTGGTTGATGATAGAGTGATTTACCCTGAATTAGCGTGAAGAAGAGTTAGAAATCTTGTTTAAGATGTAACAGGTAAACTACGCGTAAAAATTAAGATGAACTAAATTTTGATGTCCCCTTGGATACCTTGGTAGTTCTTCACAAAAGTGGAGCAGACGGAAACCAACACAGGACAGGGGGTGGAGTCGCAATCAATTGGGTCATTCCCAACTTGGTTGGCGGCAGAACCCCATAGAGCAATTTTCATAGTTGATCCCCTGAAGGAAATAAGAGATTTTGATTATGCATATGGACTAATGGATCAAAGAATGAGAAATTCAGTGAGGGTAAAGTTAAAGTGTGTTTACTTGAGGTTTTCAATTGTAATCTCGTGAATTCGACTTGATTGCCCACCGGACCTCTGAAGCACCTGGATGTTGGTGACTGTTTTTAAGAGACCGACCACATCTGCATCAGAAAGGTTGCAAAGGTTAGGAAACCAAAATGATAATAACCCAGGAGATGAAGACAATTTAGATACTGTAAAATACAGTAGAACAATTACAAATAATTTCAAGTTGTTTTGATTTGGAAGCAGATTCTTGAAAAGCTTATATACTAATCATGTTATTGGTGGTTGGATTTCAAATGTTAAAAATGTGTAACATTACAGTGGAACTTCTTTTAATGTGATTAGGTTCAAAAAGGTCAATAAACAAAACATCACTCCAAACAGTCTATAATTTTATATACCAAAAATTAGAATGAGAACAAAGGGAGTTCTAGCAAACAAAAAAATTCAGCCAACGAAAACATATTATAACAGGACAGAAATATGGAGTACATATATATATATATATATATATATATATATGTATATTTATATATATAGCAAAATTGATTTATTTCGGCTTTTATTTTAGCAAAATTGATTTATTTCAGCTTTTATTTATCAGTAGAATTGCTTCAAACAGAGAGAGAAAAAGGCAGTCAGACCATTGTCAATTAATTTTTTGCAAAAAGATACACCAGAAATCTTACAAAAAGCGTATACTAATTCTTACATACCTCAGAATAAAATCACATCCTTTTTACTAAGTTCCCTTCTTTTTTGGCTCACATCCAGAGAACGGGAATAGCGCAACACAAATAAGTCCTAACAGTCAAAATTACAATCCATCTAAAACGAATATTAGTGTTGAAACATAAAGTGTCACCTTAAGGTTGAATTCAGTTCTCGTTTAAACAAAAATACAGTGTACGTAGTTTGTTACACCTGTGACCTGGTAGTTAATAATGTAACAAATCCAGATGTGTGGTTAACAAAATTCATTTTCATATTACCTGTAGGATGAATGTTCGATTCAAGGGCCTCAGTGAAACAAAAATGTTGGGGAATAATGGACACAAAATAGGCATCCAAAGCGGTGAGGGAGGTGTTCCATCAAAAGAAGCCCCTTTTCTCATTGTGCGCGGGCCGAAACTTGGGCTTAGCAGCGGTCAAGTGCAGTTTCTCAATAGAGTACAGACCCCGCTCTCGAATCTGCTTATCAAACTTCCAAATAAGATTTTTGGGTATGACGGCATGTAAATGTTCTCCCTGTATCAATAAACGTGTTAGTACATCACAATTTGATGTTGATGTATTTAAATTTGGGTGTGTGAAACAGTTTGGATAGTTACCTGATCGTCAACAATAACCATATCAACGCTGGTAACATCGTTGGTCGACATGATGTCTAACTCTTCCCATTTCCTGGTAACACGAACGGTAACAATGCTGGTTTTTCCTTCGTCCAGCGATCGTAAGGTCTTGAGTGGCTAACGATCCTACATTCTGAATTTTGCAGGTCACCTGTTACGGGCATTTAAAAAAATAATCAGATAACAAATCATATATCAAAAAAAAATTGAGCACGTAACGGCATGCAATGATAATTTGCCGATGCACTTTTCTACTGAGTTGCATTATCAATTAATCAAATTCCCATGAACATGTACCAAACTTACAGAATTAATATTATGACTATCAAATTGAGAACCATAATTGAGTAAAATTCAAATTCGCAGGAACAGGTAGTACCAAAAACACATATTTTAATTAAGAATTTATCTCAGTTCCACTAAACTCAAATCCCATTCCTATTACTCAACGACGAATCAACCCCTTTTTTCTTTTAAAAGAAGAGGAACCAATTGACTCTGTTAATGAACGATGAACTAATCGATAGGACAAAAAAAAAAGGGAATTTGAGACTGAAACTAATCATAGAAACTGAAAGACATTTTCAGACGTAAAACGTGTAGCTAATCGAGATACCAAAAGAACGTGTATCAACTTGAGATACCGAAAGTGAAAACCCAATGGAAGAGGAAAAAACAGTTTTTGTTAGTCAACTTTGCATGAATGAATAGGCAATTCCATCATTGACAGAAAAGATAAGCGGAAAAAAAAGGACGCAAAACTTACATGTTGATTTGGTCAGACTGATGCTGCTCTGGGATGTTCAGAGACATTTTATAGAGGCAGATAGCAATTAAAGCCATGGCGAGCGTTTCTTTTGATGTAAATTCACAAGTGAATCAATCGGAGTGGAGGTATCATCAAGAATGGAAACGTTACTGAATCAGAATATTGATCGAGGGGAAATTTGTAGTGACGTTGAAAAGTTAATGAAAAGAATAGATACCGATTTGTAGATTGAATCGAACATATATTGGGATTTTATTCCGGCGTTACAAAAGCGAATGGAGTTTAGGGTTTGTCGCCCAGTAATAATTGTTCCCTATGAAGTGGGACATACAACAACGATAGCCACTGGATCAAACCAATCTAGATTGAACTGGGAGGGGAGGGAGAGATCACAGCCGCAAGTTGACACCAACGGATGTATCCTGGCCGCTGGGTGACACAACAAACACTACAGTTGTTTAAGCATTGATGCAAATACTGATAAAAGATAGAATGAAATTTTCGCAGTATTAATCTTTCCCTGATCCACTTTTATGTGAAAGTATTGTATTGCTCCGTAAGTTTTCTTATGTTGAGTGTTTTCGATTAAATTAATCAATAAGGTCTTTTGTGGTTAATTTATTCGAGTTTACTGGATACAAATCCATGTGATTTGTTAATGTCCAAAGAAATCCTTATTTTCTTGTAAAAGTAAGGTCGCTCTTGTTATTCTTTCGGAAATGACATGTTATGGGGGAGAGTTCTTAATTGAGCTTGTGCTTAATTGCCAAATGTTTGTGGGGAGTGCGGTTGTGGAATATTGTAGGAGTTATCTTGTATCTTTATCAACTCCTTGATGAATACACTAAGTTTTGATTATGTGAAATCATCGAAACAAAATTGATATGTTCTCTTTTAGTCATGAATTATCTCTTTGAGAATTTCTTTATGATCCCATAGTTTTCGTACCTTTGCCAATTTTTATTGACAAAAAGGGGGAGAATTAATGTGTAGTTCACACTACAAATACATATGGTTTACGGATCATTATGTAAGGGGGAGTGGTTTTCATTGTGAGATGAAATATTGACTAAGGGGGAGTGATACATATCACCATAGTATTATTGTCAAAGTTGTGATGCAATTGGAATTTGATGATGTGTAATAATACTATGGCACTGTATAACATTGATTGAGAACAACTGTTTTCTTATTGTTATGGCTACGGATCTTCAACTACAATGATGCTGAGTTGAACACGTTCAGAATCACTGAAGTACTTGGAGTACCGAAGATTTCAAGGAATGTTGAAGAGCCAAGGAAATCAAGCATGGTGGATGAGAAGCTACAAAGTTTATTTATTTTGTAATCCATATGTATTTATAGTTTTGCCACTAAAATTGACAAAGGGGGAGATTGTTAGAGCATTTCTCGGTCGAACTCGCAAGCGTTGCTTTCTCAAGCTTGTTTGTCAAGTTTAGTTGATCAAAACTATAGTCTTGATTTCTAGTCTACTTATAGCTATGTCTCGGATTAGGATAGAATGTGTAGTTGAGCTTTAGACTTCACGGTGTTCATCAATTGAAGACGAAGATCTACTGAGGAGAGCTTGGAGGAACTTCATCAACAAAAGGTATGTGGAGACTAAAACTTATCTATCACTCAGAAGTCTATTATATTCTATCTCTTAATGAGACTAAGTCGTATAGCTATATAGACTTTTACATTATACACATTTGATATTTCGAGATGAGTTTATCTCGCTTATCCATTTCTCGGTTGGCTCATGAACAAATACATTTATATAATAAGGAATGCATTCTTTGCAAACTGTGGCTATAATGTTCATGAATTGATTCGAGTGAATCAAACCGATTTTTCTTCAATTGTGTTCTTGTATACTTCTATGAGAATATAACAATTGAACAACTCTTTAACTAGTTTCATTTGAGTCATTTGAACTAGTTATGGTTAAGATGAATAAGGTTGATATGAGAGTGTTCATATAGCTAACCTTGGTTAACTACTGTTGAGCCACCATGGTGTACACGTTTAGGTACGGTTACATAAACCTAAATGATATTAGTAAGCTAAGTTCGATCTAAAGGTTGAAAAATATTAGCTTGTATCTAATCAGGTTTTCATCTAACGGTGAATATTGAATTCTTTGTTACCAAGGTAACTTAAATTGCAAACCCTGATTTGAAAACTATATAAAGGAGAACTCTAGCAACTGGGAAACCTAATCCCCACACCTCCTGTGTGATACTAGTTGCGACTAGATTCGATTCTCCTTTAACCTTAGATTTTTCACGAAACCCTGTAGGTTAACGACTTGAAGACTTCATTGGGATTGTGAAGCCAGACCCAACTATTTTCTCTGTAGTTGCGTGTTCTGATCTTGCCCTGTTCTATCGTATTGATTACTGTCTTCTCTAAGATTTGCTCGAGATTGATTCTCCGATAGGCAAGATAAAAAGTAGTCACAAACATCTTTGTCTTATCGTTTGTGATTCCACAATATCTTGTTTGGCTATCATACGATTAAGATTATTGTGAGGTGATTGATAATACTAGGATGTTCTTCGAGAATATAAGTCCGGGTTATCAATTGGTTCCTGTGCATCTTGATTTATTAAAAGACGGAACAAAACTCGTAGGTATTTTTGTGGGAGACAGATTTATCTATTCGAATAGACTTTTCTGTGTGAGACAGATTTGTTTATCAAGTCTTCGACTTTGGGTCGTAGCAACTCTTAGGTGTGGGTGAGATCATCTAAGGGAATCAAGTGCGTAGTATCCCGCTGGGATCAGAGGCGTAAGGAGCACGACTGTACCTTGATACAGTGTGAGAATTATTAAAGTTCAACTACATTCCAGTCCGAAGTTCATTGGTAGTAGACTAGTGTCTGTAGCGGCTTAATACAGTGTGGTGTTCAAAGCTGGACTAGGTCCCGGGGTTTTTCTGCATTTGCGGTTTCCTCGTTTACAAAATTCTGGTGTCTGTGTTATTTCTTTTCCGCATTATATTTTGTTATATAATTGAAATATCACAGGTTGTGCGTTGTATTGATCAATTGTTAAATCCAACCTTTGGTTGTTGATTGAAATTGATTGATCCTTGAACATTGGTCTTTGGTACCGTTCAAGTTATTTCTCTTATATTCAATCGGGCTCGCAAATTCCTATTTGCTGATTGCGGATTGAATTAAGAGATAGAGATATAAAACTTTTTGATATACTTTTCTCTAGATTGAGTCTGACTATCTAGTTTATTCTCTTGAAAGTATATTGAAGTTTGTCTATTCAGATTGCCAAACGAAATATTGGGTGTGGTTGTTGTACCCCGTTTTTTCACAACACACCATTTTTTTTTTGTTTTTTTGGATTGAACGTGATCTCATTTGCTTATATGATTTTTATAATAGCATTAAAAAATTTTATTTGCAACGCTAATTGTCCCTCTTTCCTCTCCTTTTTGTATGCAGTTTAAGTTTTACTTTATAAAGGGTCTTTCAACAAATCATTTGCAGATAATCTAATGTTGTAGACTGCGATGCATTTTGTAGGTGCAAGTAGCCAGCCATGTTTGTATTTTGTAGTCTGCTAGAATCATTCGATTTTTGGTATCTTCGAGCACCCTATGATATTACCATGTATGAAAATATGCATTAGTGCTTTAAAACTCTGACGTAAAAGATGCATTCCTCAAGTTTATGCTTGCAAAATATATTATGTTTATGATCTTACACTTGACTAGAAGATTGAATTAGTAATGAATTAGCAAACTTTTAAACTTCTTGGGTGGAATCCTTTGGTTTTCTTAATTAGATGATTATTGAAAAGAAAAATTTATCGTCTCTAAGCAACACAGTATGGTGGGGTGTTATATTCAGCTACTGCTTTGGTTCTCAGTTTCTGGACATATATTGTGTCAAGATGTATGTTTTATAGTAATTGTTACATTGCTATGCAGGATACTCTTACACCAGCAGTTGTCTTAACTAAAAGACTCCATAGCTAAGTTCAAGTATGTTTACATGGAACAGTTTGACAAGGACAGTGATGGTCTTATTGAGAGTGATGGAAAACTTGCGATGCTAGGCCAGTTCATGGCATTAGTGCTTATTGTGGATGCTTATGGCTTGCTGCTCTCGAAGTTGCTGCTTCAATGGGGAAAGTGGGGAGAAATTGTAAACCTCCATGAAGTAACTGAGGACCCCAGGTATCAATCAATACATCTCCAGTAGAAAATCTTCTATTTCTTGCGGGGAATAAACTTTTTAAGATTTAACCAATCCGAAATTGATTAGGACCTGGAAAAGAAAAAAAATAGCATATTTATACAATTGGCAGGCCAGTGCTACTTCTATGTTTTCCTTGGACGACTTCGAAGCGCTGGGAAGTTCCCATGCATCATCAAGTCCTCCAGTGCTTGGTGAAAAGACATGATTCTCAGAAATAACACATTTGGGTTTTGCTTCTGGGATTGGTTCTCCTACTGGCTTGGTACTTTAAATAACATAGAAGCACGAAATGATATTGTTGTTCCAACTGGGTAGAGGAGCATCCTTACTTTGCCAGTATCATATCCACGGCCAAACATTCCACTGGGGGTGTGGAAGCTGACAAGGAAAATGGGGTGGGAAAAAAAGGGAAGAACCCAAGTCGAGTCCTTTTGTCAAATGAAGGTGGTCTTGCTATTAAAGACTTTGTTGAAGGTCTCACCATGTCCGTCATTTTAGCATCTTTGGTTTATTAAGAGCTCATCTCTTTGCTTGAAAGATTGTACGTATATTTGAAAGTAAATGCGTAAATCATCCTTTGTATTATTAAAATAATTTTAACACAAAATCAAAAATCATATGATTTCGTGCATCGGAGCGAGGGCGAGGTGAAGCCGAGTCATACCAAATCAAAAATGTATCACACCAAATCCTAAGTGACAGGGCGAGACAAAGCCAGGACGGACGAGGCGAAGCCGAGCTAAACCAAATAAAAATTCTAAGCATGCATCGGGACTGGGCAAGGCAAAGCGGTTTTCGGATCAGCCCGGTGCGTAGCACGGGCACAAAATCTAGTATATATATATATATGTGTCTCCACGCGCGCATTTTTATACTACATTCCAACCATTACTTAATTTACTCAATTAATGCTTTGCCGTAATCGAACATCCGATGAAACTAATCTATGAGTTCATCATATCCAAGTTTCATTCGCTCCACAGATTTTTCAAGAGCAGTTCCATTCTTCAGGACCTGAAAAATGTGCTTAGGTTACATATATTTACCAACACTGGCTAAAATCTGAGTGCAACTTCGTTTAAAGCAGACTCAGTTGGAAGCTTGACTAATAGTCTAAAACAAAACCAAAAAGCATGCACTCTTTTTTTCCGCATTTGGCTTAGTTACAAATATTCGTTTCCTTGGATTGAGGTTCATTCTGCTTCTCAATAAGAACAAACCAGTTGATACGGCTTAACCTTGTGTTTCTACATGTGTCATAGATAGAGGCCAGATGTAGCGTTAAACTGGAAATTAGTGTTGTGCACTACAAATCTACCATAATAAGATTTAAGTGCATGTAGACAAATGCGAAAGAAACATTTTAATGAAAAAGGAAGTCAAAAATGTTGTTTGGCATTTTGGGACAAATAAGTCTCTAGTTCAAGATGGATTCACCATGGAACTTTTCAAGATTGATTGAGATGTAATTGAAATGACTTGATGCATGTGGTGAAAGAATTTGAGTCAACCAGCCTGCTAAGTTAGAGGTTAAATTTCTCTAATTTGAATTTAATTTCAAAATATTTTGGTGTTTTTCTCTACAAAATTTTAGACCAATTAGTTTAATTGGTGGAATGTACAAGGTTATTTCTAAGTTGTTAGCAGTATTAATGAAGTTGGATATACCTTTAATTAGTTATGATTTGCAAGGTGCATTCATGCATGGTAGACAGAGCAATTATGGCATATTGATTGCTTCCGAGTTGATTGATTCAAGGCTAAGACAAAGCAATCCTAATATTTTTGCGCAAAGTGGACTTTAAAAAGTCGATATTACTTTTAAACTCGGGGAGAATGTTCTTTAAAATGACTACTTGTTCTTCATTATCATCTATGAATACAATCAAATCATATACGAACCGGAGACTGTTCACCATAATACCATTCTAAGAGACATCAAAACCTGAAATAAGACCTTACATATCAACTTTCTTAATCGGCATATAGAAGATTTCAACTACGAGAATGAAAAGAAAATGAAAAACGAGATCTTCGTGCCTAACCTCTTTTTTCTTCAAAATATTTTAGTTGTTCACTCTTCCGAACAACTCTAAATCTTCTGTATGAAATCACTATATAATCATAATCCTCTAAAATATAAATGCGATCAAAACCGAATCTGGAAAGAGAAATGTCAATGGAATTTCGGTTTAATAGTGAATTCAGAAATATTGGTATTGTGGAAATTGGAGGAATACATAATCGTGAGGCTTGTGCTGCTTATTTTGGCTCCTTGCTTGAATTTAACTGTCAATTAATTATGTGGCATATGTTTATGTTCCAATTTTCAGACTAAGGTTGTTTGGGATGTGATGATTCAAATATTTCAACAACAGCTCCTTGCTTGAAAAAGAACGTATCTCTCTAAAAGAGGAAGATTGATCATGATTAGAAGTGTGTTGGCCAGCTTTCCTATATGCTACGTATCTCTCTAGTTTGTACTACCATTAGGAGTAAAGTTTTTTTTTAATTTCATCTGTGGTTGCATTTGATGTGGATGATACTTGGATATCAGGCAGGGAGAATTCAGTGAAGAAAACAAAAATGAGACTAATAATAAAAGTGGGCATAGTAGACAGTTGTTGTTAGCATGACCAGTCCATTATATCTCTTCCTTGCTATTTTGGATTTTAATATGTTAATGAATTTAAACGGGAGGGTCAGAAAGAAAGTTGGTCATGATCATAACTGTGTACTCTGTTCTCATCCCTATTCATGCTCTTTCCTTCCCCAACTCAGCTTGATCCAGTCTAGCTAGCTCAAGCTTTCAGAGTAGCTAGTTCATTTAGTCGACAGATATTTCCAAGAGGCTACTGTTGTTCATACTGAGCAAGACCTTCTCGATTCTGGAGAGACTGTTTGGTCCCCTCCTACTCAGCCACATGTTAAAATCAATTTTGATGGTGCTGCAGGCACAAAAGGTTTTGCCTGTGCCGCAGTGGCAAGGAATCACCAGTCAGATTTCAATGGGTGTCAAACTAGAGCTTTGGATTTCAGTACTGCAGTAGAAGCCGAGGCTTATGTTGCTCTGGTGGGAATTGAACTTGCTGTCAGCAAGAATTTCAGCCGCATAATCATTGAAGGTGACTCTCTTATAGTTATTCACTCTCTGAAATATAGAAATCATCTTGTCCCTTGGCGTATTAAGAATACTATAGGAAGAATCAAGGACAAGTTAGACCAGTTTACCTCTGTTGAGTTCAGTTTTATCAAAAAGGAAGCCAATTTCATGGTTCATTCCTTAGCAGCTTATGCTGTTCAAAACCATCTGTCTAGTCAGTGGTTACTCTCCCCTCCTTCATGTATCACTCACTTTTTTAGCGAGTCTTCTTGTTCTTTGTAGTTTTTGTTGGGTTTATCTCTTGTTTTTACCCTTCAAAAAAAAAAAAAAAAAAAAAAAAAGACAGCAAAACCATGAAGTGTCTGCCATTGAAACGCCTCTCTTAACAGATTTATTACTATTGTTTTATCCAACACAACAACAACTGTAATTGTTTTTGTGATCAGAACCAGACAACTTGTTTGCTTTTCTTTACTTTGTTTTGAACAACAAAGATTCTGAATTTGAATACCCAAAGCTCACATTTCATTACATTCAAAACAAAAAACAAAAATTACATCAAACATGATATAATTAGACAGCTAACTAACTTTTCATAAGCCTTTGAAGTTTGAACAAACATAAAACCCTAATAAATAAATAAAATTTTACTAACTAGCAAAAGTTCCATCATTTGTGAGTCGAGACTACCACCGGCTTCGATGAGGCCAGAGACGATGGCCAGAACTGCGCACTCTTGACTCTCGACACGCTAGCAAGTACACTTAAAGGCGTTACATTTCCGATCACCGTCACTTTCTTCGACGGGAAATCAATACTAAAAGATGTCACCCCTGCAGTTAACCAACAATCAAGTACTAACAAATTAACAACCCCCTAACAGTATACAGAGTGAATTACATAATTGCTAATGATCGAGTAATGAAATCACTCTGATTATAATGAATTAGATTACGAGTGATTATGGTATAATTACCTTCCACATCCTTTGCAACGCAAAGAAACCCTTAGAACCACAACCTACAGAATACAGAATTTAAATCATGAACAACTCTAATTCATTAGTGTAAACATGGTTTCAGTTCAAATATTTGATTAATACCTGATCAGGGGCCCTAGTTGAAGAACAAGTTTTTAAGGTTGCAGGAGAAACAAGATCAAGATTGTCCATTGGAATCGCGGCCTCTTTCGTCGATGATGATCTGATTGAAACCAATGGGGAACGCGGGTTGAATTCAGAAGTTGGATCGATATCGGGTAAAACTTCAATAAAAGAAGAATCACTCAGTAAGTATCTTGTAGAACCAGGAGGAGTAAAAAAGTCGGCAATTGGCTTAGAAACAGAGCTTTTTTGAGGACTGAATAAATCAGTAATTGTTGATTTTGAAACAGAGCTTTTCCGAGGAGTAAATACATCAGTGATTGGTTTAGTAACAGAGCTTTTTCTGTGATTGAAAATAAGGTCAGTAATAGGATTAGCAGAAACAGAGCTTTTTCTACTAGTTTTCTTCTCTTGATTTTCTTTGTTGTGGTATGGTTTAGATTTTGTTTTGGATTTGGACTTAGTAAGATTCTTGGGTAGTGAATGATAGGTTGAAGCAGAAGAAGAAGATGAAGATGGATTGATAGTGTTATTATCGTTGCTATTTAGTAAACCTTCTCTGCTTCGTCTAATTGTATATCTGAGATGAGGATTATGTCTATCAATGGCTCTGCTATTACCAACAATATTACTACTAGCACCACCAGTGTGATGATGAACCATTGATTGATGATCCATACTTGAACATATTGTTGTTGATGCTTGCGATGCACACAAAAGATCAATTCTTTTCATTGTGTTAAGAATACGTGCATCCAACTCAGAACTAATTGGCTATGAGTGAAGAGGCCCTAAGGATTATAAACCGTAGAATCTTATATAACCCAGACAATGTGGGACTAATAATCTCAACACGCCTACTCACGTGTAGCCTCGTTGGGTCTAACACGTGGATAATTAATCGGGTGACGCGGAGTAAAGGCACGGTCAAATAACTCGTCGCAAATAACCTGCTTTGATACCATGTTAGAATACGGGCATCCAACTCAGACCAATTGACTATGAGTGGAGAGGCCCTAAGAATTATAAACCGCAGGATCTTAGATAACCCAGATAATGTGGGATTAATAATCTCAACACATTGTTTGAAAATTTGATTAGTTTCTTCTGATAGAGAAAATTGGTTGCCTAGCTCAGTTTATTTGCTTTCATCCAGAGGGAGAGAAGGAGAGGAAGTAGATAAGTAAGGGAGGCTGGTTTCTTTTAAAAGCAGTGTTGAGCAATAGAGGGAGGGAGAGAATGGTGATTGGGAAATTGGAGATAAACAAAGAAAAGTAAGATTAGAGAGAGGCTGGGCTGGACATGTAGAAGTTAAATATCAGAACTAAAGGTTGGGGTTCCACTTTTGTCATATTCATGTTATGATTACTACTACTATTATTACACTGCTAATGGTGATTAAATAAATGTATTATGATTATAATATCATCGTCTTTTATTTAGTTTTTTAAAAAGTTTTTGTTTGGGTTTTTTTTTTGGATAAAGTACCCCTACACTTCACTTTACACTTAGAAAGGGCCTCCGTTTTTTAAACATTTGTTAAAGTACCCTTGCCTTGATCGTTTTATTCAAAAAACGGTTAACAACAGTTAGCAGCTGTTAATGCTTAGGTGGCAGCGTCAAAATATCTGAAAAGCCCTTTCTACTGAGTAGAGATGAATTTTCTTGAATCGCCGATTTGAGACGCTGATTTAAAAGAAATAAAAAGTGTTAATTTCATACATAAAGATGTTCCAAAATAACATTGATGTTCCAAAATAACATAGATGTTCAAATAAAAAGACTAAAAAGACACATAATCCTAACTACTGCAAACCACATAACTATACTGCCATTCACTTCTTTGTCTGACTCATTTTCTGCTTCTTTGAAGTTGTACAAGCTTTAGCAGGAGTTTTAGCAGGAGTTTTAGATGGTTGAGAGTTCTTAGCTTTAGAAGAAGATGCAGCTGCTGCTTTTCCAACACTAGATGGTTGAGATGATTGCTTCTTCTTAGCCTTAGAAGTAGATGCAGCAGGTCTGTCAAATGATGTAAAGGTAGCACCATCTACTTGAGTTCTTTGCCTCTTAGCTTTAGGATTTTTGCCAAAATCACCACCTTGACATGTACTTTTGTTATGACCAGTTGATTTACATCTTGAACATGAATATGCCTTTGTAGGTGCTTTAGGCTCATCCCATGCTCTCCTCCTCTTAACTCTAGGCCTTCCTGATTTCCTGATCTTGATAGCAGATTCTAGTTCAATATTATCATGTTCTTCAAATTAAATAATAATACACATAATAAAATGAGTAAGAAATTAAAGAGATAGTTGAGAAGTAGCAGATAACTAAAACAAAATGAGAAACACAACTGGAGCATATGTTCTCTTGTATGCAGCAACTGTATAATAATGAGAGCAGTACCTGCAAATTTGAGAAACAACAATGCAGTTGTAATATGAGATACAAACATAAGAGTAATGGTTTTGAAATAACAATGCAGTTGTTATGTACTTACCTTGTCCAATCAGGTCTGAATGGCTTCAAACAACCTATAACATGTTGACAAACAAACCCTCTGAGTTGCCATTGTAGACAACTGCATTGCTTTTCATCCAATTTCACAATAAAAACTGCCTTGCTACCTTCATTTGTAACTTCATGTAACTTACCACTAACACATGGGTCAACTTTAAATGCACCAACCAACTTACACATCTTACCAATTAATTTCATAGCAATAGGAACCAATCCAGTAGGATCCCATTTTGCACTCTCCTTTCTCCTTTTGTGAAACAAACTCATAACCAACATATTATAAAGGATTCCTAGTCTACATATTGGTTTGTCCCTAAGATTTTTCACCATGAAATTAAAAGACTCACTAAAGTTGTTATTTAGGTGCTCACACTTACTAGTGTCATCGAAAAAGGCTCTAGACCATGACTCAACACCAGCCTCTTCAAGGTACACCACAGCAGCAGGATTTTCCTTCTTCATATCTTCCATATGTTTCTGCATCCAACATACACAAACCATAAATATGTTAGCACATAATAACACATATTAGCACATACAAAGCATAAACATATTCTCAACATACACAAACATAAAAATAATAAGAGATGTTACATAAAAATGTTTCTTCTTGTAGCATTTGGTTGCTTACCACAATGAGCTATACAACTTCTGTCCCTTAAAGTGAGTCTTGAAATTGTTATACAAGTGCCTGAAACAACAAAAACTTATTAGTAGTTAGCAAACTATATGAAAATTTATGTTCAAAGCAAATAAACAATTGAAGAATTGCTCACCTCTAACAATATCTAACATGTGGGTCTGGGTACACAGCAGGAACAGCTTCAAGTAGCCCTTTCTGCTTATCTGAAATGAATGTCAATGGCTTTTGATGGCTTAAGAGTAATGGCTTCAAGTCAGTGAGGAACATAGTCCAATTCTCAATTGTTTCAGCAGGAAAAACACCAATTCCTAGTGGGAATAGTCCATTTTGACCATCTAACCCTGTTGCAGCCATCAACACACCACCACACTTACCATTTAGATGACAAGCATCTAACCCAATGACTGATCTACATCCTTCTTTCCATCCTTTGATAACTCTAGCAAAACTTATTGTCATGGACTCAAATGCCATGTCAGTCTTACAATAAGAGAAAGTTGCAACTGAATCCTTGTTGGAGTGACACAACATCTTACAAAACTGAGGAACTAGTTTGTAACTCTCTTCATAACTCCCATATTTAGCTTCCATTACTAAGTTCCTGGCCTTCCATGCAGTATGATAAGTAATATCAATCAGATGAGAAACCTTGAAATCCTCTTGAATTTGTCTTGGTCTTGGAATTATATTTCCAGAGCTATTCTTCAAGTTCTCTTGTATAACTTCAGCTACTAATTGAGGGTCTGCAGATCTATTCAATATCTTGTCTTCTACAATCCTACCCTTGCAAGTATGGGTCAAGTCCACATCCTTCACCTTAAATGTAGACTGATTTTGTAGTTTTGAAGCAAAAACAAACCACTCACACACAACTTTTCCTCTATTGTCACACCTATTTTCACACCACACCCTAAGTCTTTTCTTGTCACTCTTTTCAGCTTTATACTCACATTCATTTAATACACAGAAAAGCTTTAGATGTCTTTGGAAAGCAAGTTTATCAGGAAATTCAGTACCTACAATCATTTGAGATGGATTAAGTGGTTGAACCAGGTCTGAGTCATCAAACAGCTCATCAGGTTCATCCTCAAAATCAGGATTATCATGTTGGAAATCCTTGTAATACTGAGGGTCTTCTTCACCCTCTTTACCTAAACAAGTACAAACCAATTAGTTCTACATCTAAATCACTCATATAAACAAGCCATAACAATAAAAAGCAAGTACAATAATATGCTACAACTGTAACACCCCAAAATTCGGATCATAGATTAATCCAAATTTTAGGGGTTACTGGCGGGTATCGAACTACATTTCCTTAAAAACTTACATTTTATGCTTTAATTTTAATAACCAGAACCAACTTGCATTTTAAAAAATGTACAACTCAACAAAATCAGTAGGAGAAATCCGCAGTAAACAAAAGAAATAGGATGCGAAAGACTACACAGCAAAAACTTGACAGAAACGTCGCAAAACTGACGTCTCAGACAGGCTGCATTGGCGAGGCTCCATAGGATTCGTCAGAAGTCGGAATTTAGAGCTTGACCCCAATTTAGAAAGTAGAAAGAACCTCCTTTCATAATCATCTTAAAAATCCAGATTTGGAGTTCATTTAGTCTGTGAAACGAGTGTGCTAAGATGGTCACAGAACTGCAAACCTACAGTTTTCAGTCCTGACATACTGGACGTTGAAGGCCGTAAATCCTAAAAGATCAGTCGAAACACTAAGCCCTTTTAACACGTTATAGCGGAGACATAGATGGACATTTCCTGTCAAGGAAGTACCCTCTAAATCCCTGCCCATTGACGACAGTTTCGCAGACAACAGGCTGCAGTTCAGGTTGTCAGCAAAACGAAGTTTTTAATTGAAATATTCAAATTTGCATGAAAAAGACATCCATTATATATAAAATCCTTTAAAATGTATAAGAATAAACTTCTAAGACAATAACTCATGTGTCTAAGCATTCAACATTCACTCTCTTAAACAAAGACAACAAAGTTCATGGAAGTAAAACAAGAAATGATGCATGATTAAACTAACAGTAAACAAGGGTTAAAGCTATATTACACTTTAGAGTTTGAGGTTCACTAATCGGGAAAAACAAATCCTTCTCATGACACAAAGAACATGATTAAGAAACTTCATAAAATCACATGTGTAATGATTATCTAATAGTTTAAAACATTTACCAACTACTAAGAGGAATTAGGATCATTGGCTAGAACAACCATAAAGGGGAGACAATGCTTTACAACAACCATAAAAAAAACAAGAACATTAAAGTTTGAATTTTTTTGTACCTTGGTCATTTACTTGTACATCATCATCACCTGAATCATCATTATCTGCATAACATTAAAGTGTTAGTACAACAATAACTTAAGCTTCAATACATATTAAATGTACACAGGTACAACAACATTAAATCAAGTTTGCATGATTAAAAGCACCTTCATCTGTACTTTCATTTTCAGCATCACTTGTATCTTCATCAGTATTGTAAGCAGCTGCAGCTTCAGGATCTTCTACAGGATGGCACTCATCCACTTCTTTGTTCTCAAGTTGAATTACCAACTCATCATTTTTTTTCATTTTCTTCAACCAATATTCTTCATCAAAATAATAATCATCTGCAATTGCTTCCTAATATACTTGAACTGGTGTACTACTTGATCCTCCTCTCACATTATCACCAGCAACACTTGCTTGAGTAGGCTATGAACTGCCCTGTGCAAACAACTTTCTAGCACTACAACCACCTGCACTTTTGTTCATATCACCTCCAAGTCTTGGGCTTCTTCTCACTTGAGGTAACTTTGATGCTGTTTTCTTAGGTGTGGCCTCCTTGTCCCATTTTGGATTTCTAACCTTCACAATCAACTCAATAAAACCATTGCCATTTACTACAGCATTCTCCCAAAACCAGAAAAAGGCATGATCATTCTTTAGTGTCCATGGAACTCCATGTTCTGACATCCATAATAAATCAACATCATTTATATCTTCCAAACATAACTTCCTATTAACCATTTACACAAATATCCTCAGACTCATCCTATCTCTTTGTAACTATTTGAAAGAAAACTCAATCTTACTCTCAATGCAATAACAACTTATATTTCTAAATTTGGTTTTTCCCTTCTCAATATTTCCACTGAAAAATACAGAAATACAAATGTATTACAAACAAAGACCAAAAAAAGTACTACAGACACAAATTTTCTAACAAAATTAAACAATCAATTTCTTTTTATGGGAATTATTATTATTATTTACTTGATTTTATAAAATTATTTCTTTAACTTTATACAAAAATAGAGACCCAATGCAGATTCTTCACAGATTTCATCTTTTTTCCAGATTCGGATTCACAGACAAAAAGAAAAGGAAAAAAACAAAAAAGAATGATAGGGATTGAAGATTCTTCACAGATAAAACAAAGTAAAAAGATAAACAATGATGCAAAAGTTAGGGTTGCAAGAAAATAAAGTTAGGGTTTCACTTTATATTGATAGAAAAAGCTTCGAAATCACTCTATTTCATCATGCAAACACAAATCTAACAAAATCAAAAGTTAGGGTTTCCAATCTTGTAACCTGGACATCACTTTCTCCTTTCCAGTCATTGTCATAGAAGATATATCCATGGTCACCTTCAATTGATTCGATTAATCATCATACATACCAACTATCCTATCGATTCAATTGAATCGTCAATTTTTTTCTTTTTCAGAAACATAAGAGAAGGAAGAAGAAGCTGGAAGGAAAAACGAGATTTACTTTCTCTCACTAGTAGTTAAATATATACTGTAGGGGTTTATGGTAATTTTACCCTTTTTTTGACTAGGTAAACGACCGTGGACTCATTATGTGGGCCCAAGATGTGAAAATAGACAGTAAGGGCAGTTTAACAAGTTTTTAAAAAACGGGGGCAGTTTTTTAGTGGGTATTTTCATATGAGGATAATTTATCAAAATTCCCTTTTTTCCCCCTTTGTGAGTTAAGATTTGACAAGTTATATAGTAGAACCTCCATATATTGATACTCTATATATTAATAACCTCTACATATTAATAAAAATTTATGGTCCCAACTTGGGCCAGTGAGAAACAGTAATAACCTCTCCAGTTTAATATTAATGATTTTTTCCAGTTCAGCCTTAAAGAATTTACCTCTAAATAATATTAATCAATATTATGTTAAAAAATATATATTTAGTTTTAAATTTATGATTAAACAAATTAGTTATTTATAGTTGTTTGGGAAAAAAGAAGTAATTTTTTTAGATTACTACAACATCTTTTAACTTGCGGATGCGTAATATCTCATCAACATAAACACCTCTTGTTGAAGCCAAAATATTTCCAACTTGTCGAGCATGTTTAAACCTTCCAAGCTTCTTGGAACTACATTTTCCAAGATATATACATGCACTTGTATATTATAACTATAAAAATGTATATACATCATCTAAATACAACTACAAATACATTGCACATACATTGAACTTAAATATTTACATTTTCTATGGGCACCTCTCTATATTAATAACCTCCCTATATTAATAATTTTGTGGATGCCCAAGAGTATTAATATAGAGAGGTTCTACTGTAATCTTATTTGAAGCATTTTTGATGAGGTTTTTTTTTTTTTTTTTTGAAGTGGGAACCCCCTATTTGGAGGGGGGACCTTATTTAATTAAGAAAACTACAGTAACACAGTTCGTACAGTGCGGGTAAATTTTATCACGTTTCAATCATCGGTTACAATATTGGATATGAAAGATGGGCATGTGTTGTTCCAAATTCTTGTTGCCGATGTAGTCGGATGTTGTTGTTGTTGTTCCACCACTTCGTTTGCTAGTCTGTTCGCCACTTGGTTTGCTTGTCGGTAGTCATGGGTTAGCCTGACTTGTGGTATCTCTGCTAGCAGCGTCCTTGTCTCCTTTATCATTGCTGCTAAATACCAAGGGTTGTCGTCACCTTCGTTCCTAACCATTTGTACTAGAGATTGTGAGTCTACTTCAAACCAAACTCTCGGCCATTGTTGTTGGCGTGCTATCCGTGCTGCAAGTAGTATCCCCCATGTCTCTGCCATTATTGATGTTGTAATCCCTAAAGGTGTTGCCGGTGTCATAACCACTTGTCCTGTGTGTGTGCGACAAACGTACCCTTCTCCTGCTGGTCCTGGATGTCCTTTAGCTGCTCCATCTAAGTTAATTTTGATCCACTGTTCTGGTGGTGCCTGCCATCCTATTAGAATTGTAATATTTTGAAATCTTGTCCTTTGAATTCTTTGCGGTTGTTGGTCAGGGCTATAGGGAATTATGTGCTGTTGAGCCCATTCATATTCTATAAACATGGTAAACACTATATCTTTGAGTTGTGAAGTTAAGAGCTTTTTCCTCTGGTAAACTTGTGCATTCCTTGCGAGCCATAGATGCCAAAATGTGAAACTATAGATGCCTTGAATTGTTGCTTGTAGCCTTGTATCCAGTACTTGGTAAAGACTGGTTGGTTTTTGGGTTATTGGTGATGTATTTGGACTTCTTGGGAGGTGGGAGATTATTAGACTCCACAGTTGGGTAGCTTGGGTACATGCGAATAAAAGATGTTGTTAGGTTTCTCTTTGGGTGTTGCAAACTGGATATAGGTTTGTAGGTGTGATGTTGATGTGATGGAGTTTGTCGAAGGTTGGTAATCCTTCTAAAGAAACTTTCCATAAGAAAAGTCTAATTTTTGGTGGACAGTTTAGTTTCCAGAGTTTTTTGTAGTCCACAAGGTTGATGAAAGGGTGTTGATGGTTTGGGAGGTTTTGACGGTGGTGTGTTGGGGTGTTGGGTAGTGTAATGGTTGCATATCCAGATTTTGCTGTGTATTCTCCTCTTTTATCGTATGGCCAAATGAATCTATCTTGAACTGGTTGTCTAGGTAGGTGAATGTTTATGATGTTCTGGGCCGTACTGATATCGAATGACTCAAATATGATTTGGTGATTCCAAGAGTTTGAATCGCTATGAATGAGATAAGCTACCTTAGTGTGGAGTGGTAGGTTGGTGGTGATGGTTATGGGTTGTTGAGGAATCCAGTTAGCTGAAATAGTGGTTGTTTGGCCATTTCCAATTTGTTTGAAGCATTTTCCCTGCAAAAAAACAACTAGGTTAGTTAAATGTTTCCAGTAAGGGCTTGCATCTTGTTTGTTGGGTATGCTATGTTGATGCTCCAGTATTGGTTGGTTGTGAAGATATTTGTCGTCGCACATTTTCTTCCAAATTGAATGATGACAATACTACATGTGCCACACTCTTTTGAGTAGTAGAGCTTCATTGTGTTCTTTACTTTTCCGAATACCCAATCCTCCCTCTTTTTGAGTCTTTGTCAGCTTGTCCCAGCCAATGGGATGCATTTTTATTGTGTGATTATTATGACCCCAAAAGAAATTCCTTATAATTCTGTCCAATTTCTTATGCACATGCTCAGGCAGTAGCTGTGTTTGCATTACATGATTGGACGTTGGCGTGAGTGATGTGTTGATTAAGATTACACGGCCTGCTTGGTTAACACATTTGGTGATCCATCCTTGAGCTTTTCTCTGAATTCGCTCCAACAGCTCTGCATGAATATGTATTGAGTTCCTCCCTTTCTTGAAAGTTACCCCCAAGTATTTAGTTGGTTCTGTTGTAGTATTGATTTGGAAGGTATTTTCCAATTCACTCACTTTTTCTGGCCAAAGTTTTGGGTGGTGAATGATGTTAGATTTGGCTTTATTGATCTCTTGTCCTGCTGAAGTAGAGTATGCTTGGAGAATTTGTTGAAGCGTAGTGCATGTATCTGGCTTGGCCTTGCACGTGATTAACAAATCATCTGCATACATAAAGTGTAGAATAGGCGGACCTTTTTGGGAGATTCTCAGTCCTTCCAATTTGCCTTGCATTTCCAGTTTCTCGAGATTGGTGGATAAAATCTCGGCACATAGTATAAAAACATATGGCGATAGTGGGTCACCCTGGCGCAGGCCTCGTGTTGGCTTGATGTTGCCTTTTGTTGTGCCATTGATGTTGATTCCATAAGTGACAGTGGTGATGCAAGTCATTATGTATCCAACAAATTTCTATGGAAAGCCTAATTTTCTTAGTGTGGTTTCAATGAATCCCCAATCCAGACTATCATATGCCTTTTTAATATCCAATTTAAGCACAATCTTTGGGTGTTTTGTTGGAGCTGAAGTTCTGATGTGGTGGAAAAGTTCCGCTGCAATTGATATATTGTCGTGGATGGCTCTATTGGGAATGAAAGCGCTTTGAAATGGGCTGATAATGAATTGCAAAATGGGCCGTAACCGGTTAACCAAGATTTTTGAGATTACTTTATAGGCCACATTGCATAGCCCAATTGGCTGGAAGTGGAATGGGTTGGTAGGGTTTTGGATTTTTGGGATGAGGGTTATATTGGTGTGATTGATGGGGTGTTGGAGATGGTTGTTTTGTAAGAAGTGAGCAACCATGTTCCATAGAGCTGAGCTGGTGGTAGAGACTAACTCTTTGTAAAATTTGCCTGTGAACCCATCTGGTCCTGGTGCTTGGTCTGAGCCAATAGAGTGGAGTGCACTATCAAAATATTCAGGTGTAACCTCCATAGTTAGTCTTTCACACTGATTAACAGTCAATCTCAGTTGGAAACCATCAAAAAAAGTCTCATCTATGCAAGTTGGTTGGGCCCTGTACTGGTTATCAAAGAAGCTTACAATTAACTTTGTCAGATCATTATCGTTTTGAGTCCAAGTACCTTGGGATGTCATGAGATGGTGGATGTGGTTGGACCACCTATGGATAGAAGCTTGCGTGTGGAAGTACGTTGTGTTGAGATCCCCCTGTTACAGCCATTGGGTCCTCGAACGTTGCTTCCAGTAAGCTTCTAGACAATGTGCCAAAACAAGATGAGTGGTTCTGTCTTTTTGCTCTTTCTGCAGCCACTCAATTAATTGCATTCCCGTTAGAGTTGCGCATTGGTGTTGAGCATGCTGGACTGCTCCTTCGGCAGCCTTAACTAGTGATGGGAGATGCCTGAAAGTAGATTTAGCCCATTGTTGTAATCTGGTTGAAGTATTTTTTTAATTTGCTCAGGAGGTTCATTGGAGGTGATGGGTGTTGAGTTTGGCGCCAAGCTATATCCACCGTTTCCTTGAATTGAGGATGTAAGAACCAGAAATGCTCTATCCTGAATGAGGATTTGCATGCTACTTTCATTGCTTCTTTTAGCGGTATCAACGGCGCATGATCGGATGTCTTGTGTGGTAAATGTCTTATTACCACATTTGGGTGGTTTTGGAACCATGATTGAGTACACAGCCCACGATCAAGTCTTTCAGCTATGAAGCCTTCTCCCATTTGTCTATTGGTCCATGTGAATGGATCTCCCCGGTAGCCTAGGTCAATAAGGCCGTTTTTGATGAGTTATATGGCTACAAAGAAAAATGATTTGTTACCATGTCTAAAAACAAATGCAAAAAAAAATAAAAAAAATGTAAATTGTCATATATTTGCTACTATTAGGGGCTGATAACTTGGATTCGTTATCCGTGATCATCCCAAATTATATCCCTATGAGAAATTATAAAGAGACCAATATCATTACAGTATAATAATATAGTTGTCGGATGATAAAATATTATAAAATATATTTACCAAATAAAATATAATAAAGAAAATAAGATAAATTAGATGGACAAAGGAATGTCTCGTAGAATATCTCGCAAAATAACTAGTCAGCATTTATCTAAGGATCAAAAGTTCAAAGATAGGGCTCACAATAACATGGCATTCAGTTCAAGATTTAAATAGTTGTCCAAAAAGAATCAGCGTGATCCTATTTGGATTTTTTTTATGGCAAACATAGAACGATTGGTCAAAAAAAAACATGATGCGCAATGATGATGTACACCACTTATATGTAAGAGATACATGGAACAAATTCACATAGCTTACTAACTAGTCAAGTTCAAGAACTCGTGAAAAAAATAATCCTAAGAAAGATATATATCTTGTTAAATTTGGTGCTTATGTCTATAATGGCCACCAAAAGCCACACAAATTTTCGAGGTGTGTTATCGAAATTTCACTACAATACCAGATACATTTAGGTTAAATGGTACACTACATAAAATAGTTTTTATTTGTAAAATAAAAATAACATCGCCATACAAGTAAAAGCGTCCATTGCATAAACCTGTTTTATAAATTTTCAAAAAATAGTGGGATACTCAAATAAAATCGTCTAGTGTACAAATTCCAAATTTCATTTTCAAATACTAGACACAAATCGTAGTCCACATTTGAACCTATGCATGTCTGTTCTTGGCCGAATAAGATCACAAGCCTGATAGACTATTTCGAATTGGTTATCACCATGGGAAAACTACCGTTCAAATCAAAATAACACTGATGATGGGGAATCAGTTTACTAAAGAGGTACCCCATTGGCATCCATGAAATTAAAATGAGAACAAGTTATACTTTCCAATCTAAACTGATTTCGGACTTGAATATTACATACAACGGAAACTCTTTTAATTAATACTCGATTATTTAATAAATTTTCTTAATAATATTTTTGGCCGGTTCCGAGTCGGGAATAACGTGCCAAATTAATAATTCGCTAAAATTATAAGATAATACTTTTTTGATTACCTATATAAGCCCCATATGAAATATAAATTAATAATGCATTATATATATATATATATATATATATTCAATACATTAATGATTTACGAAGACTTTTTGAAAAATGATTTAATTGTCTTCCGTTTTTTGCTAAAATCAATATCGCATTGAATTTCATCTCTAATTTTTCTTATCATTGTAAGAATTTTTGGTGTTGTTGGATTATCCTTGTTGTGCTTGCATAATGCTCTACGAATTTCATCGGTCATTATTGATTTTTTAACACCTTTAAGATGAGAAGTCATATTGTGTGTATGATTTGTTTGTGTTAGTAGTATGATTTCATATTGTATTTCTATATGAAATATTATTTTTTTATAATAAATAAAAATTTATTTAGAAAATATGATTTGATATTGTGTTTATGAAAAAATGTGATTTGATATTGATATTGTGTTTATATAAGAAATAAATAATATGATTAGATACTATGTTTATAAAAAATATGATTTGATATTGATATCCTATTTATATAGGAAATATAAAAGATATGATATGGTATTTTCTTTGCACAGAAACTAATTATTTGATATAAAATTTATCTATAAATTAATAAAATATTAATTAATATATAAATTAATAATTTATAGGTTAATTAATATCTCGCTTAATTAATAAATTTTGATGGTCCCGATAACATTAATTTATAGAGTTTATACTGTATTATTCACAAATTTGTACACTATTTTTTTCGTAGTCTGGTATGAGCCACCGACACTGTGAGATGATTTATAAGATGAATAATACATGCAGCAACAGGTTTGCGCGCCATTTTTTTCAATGATGTTTTACAGAAAATGCCTAAAACATGCAGTGAGTCTATGGGATGTCATTGGTTATTCGCTTTAAAAAAAAAATCAATAAGTAGAATTATGCATGCAGTAAACAATTTTTTATACCATTATTTCTACGAAGTCCTTAACTAAAAACGAGTAAGATAGAATTATGTGCATCAATATTTTATATAAACTGAAAATGAGAGGGTGTCAAGTACACCAATAACTTTTTGGTTTGGACCTATTAGACAATACCTAATACTATCAACAAGTAGACCTTCAAGAAATATTCTTGTATATGATTATATATGCGGTTTATCTTTCTTGTACACTCATTAGTTTAAATATCCATGGACCTAATTGTGAACAAGAACTTTTGGACGATCTCAAAAATCAATATACAAGATCAACGTAATATGTATCGGAACAGTACACGAATCGAATTCCAACAAGAATAAGTCTTGTAATATACTATATTTTAAGATACGAATTCACAAGTCTCTATACAGTTCTAGTTAAAAAATTATCTAGGTTAATTATTGAATCACTTGCCTTTATTTTAATTATATCAAACACGAATATAATGCGAAAGTAAAAAGGAAAGCTTGCCACAGAGAATTTTATAAGCGAGTAAAACTGCACCTGCAGAAACATCTCGGGACTAGCCTGCTATTAGACTTCAAAGTGGAATGTAGTTGAAACCGAATTAACTCTCCAAGCAATTCATCTGCGGTCGTGCTCCTTAGGTCTCTTGAACCTCGCAAGGCTCTACGCAATTGATTCCGTTAGCTGACGTACTTTACAGCCTAAGAGTTGCTTCAACCTAAGTGAAGGCTTTTTGATATTTTTCTTTCACAAAACACCTGTTTGATTTCTCTTTAGATGTGAATCGAGGTTTTGGAAATCTTATGTGTTTTTTTGAAAAACTACCAGGTAAAAAATAGATACCAAAACAAACTTATAGAATTAGGGTTTATACTCTTCAAAACTTGCAAAGATACCTAATTTATTTTACAACAAGAAAAACTATAATAAATCTAGAGATATCTTGTAAAAATTCTTAAAGAATTTTTGAGATGCCTTATATGAAGTTTTCTTTCTAATCCATATTTCGACCAACAAATGTCGGTATACGATCTTAGGTTGAAATTATCAAATCCAGGGTTTTTGAGCAACAATCCTTGAAAGGCCTTATATTAGAAGAGAAGGACCTAAGAATATACAAGGATTATTGATTTAAACTAGAAACAAGTTGCATAACTATCTAAGAAGATTATTACCAACTCGTGCTTTGCGATCCCCAAAGAAAGTCTTATTGTCACACTATTGTTCTTGAAGAACAAAATTAGTGGAAAACAACCTATGAAGCACACACAAATTTTCCAAGGGATGAATTGTGTAGCTTACATGAACCCTTTATTTATAGTGAATGGTAACTTGATCCTAAGCAAGTTCGTGAGCTATTTTTCTTTTTCAAGACTCTTCTTATTTTGAGAGTCTTTCCTAAGTTACAACACCATAAATAATGAAATAAATAATTATTTAGCATAAATTGTATTTTTGTAATTGTATCTTAATAAGTAAGATAAATTATATTTTGTAGGAAATACCATTAGGTCCTAGAAATAATATATTAGAGAGAGTTTGGTCCAGTTGACCTAGTCAACTGTCTGTTTGGTCCTTTTTCAAAAATATATTTTATAGTTTGGTCCTAGAAATTATGGTTTGGTCCTACGATGACTTCATGGATGATGTAATTGTCATTGTGTGGTGACAGAAATATCCTTTTGGGAGCACATATATAGAAGAAAAAAACCCTAGAAAATATCTTATTTTCAGATTTACTTTCTCCCTCTTCTTGTTTTCAGATCTAGTTTCTCTCCTTTTTCCATTTTTTTCCTGCTAGTGATGAAGAAGATGAAGATGATGATGAACGATTCTCTCTTCTCTCTATTTTTTTCTCTGCTAGTGATGAAGAAGATGAACGATGAAGTTTTGCGTTTTTTTTTTTATGTTTGTTGCTGTTTTGATGATGAGGACGGTGAGGTTGAAGATTCTGCTGCTATTTATGATGATGATGAACCTTTATCATCTTCACATGCTTGGGTAAGTTTCGGATCTACAAAAGAAGATGAAGATGACGGAGTTAATTTCTGGAATGAACTATGGTTTGTGATGAAGATTTTGATGTTTTTTCGTCTGTTGTTGCTGCTGATGATGGAGACGATGAAGATGATGAAGATGAGTTGTTGCTGCTGATGAAGAAGATGAAGATGACGGAGTTCATTTCTGGAATGAACTCTGGTATGTGATGAATATTTTGATATTTTTTCGTCTGTTGTTGCTGATGATGATGGAGATGATGAAGATGAGTTGCTGCTTATGAAGAAGATGAAGATGACGGAGTTCATTTCTGGAATGAACTCTGTTTGTGATGAAGATTTTTGATGTTTTTTCGTCTGTTGTTGCTGATGATGATGGAGACGATGAAGATGAGTTGCTACTACTGATGAAGAAGATGAAGATGGTGGAGTTCATTTATGGAGTAAACTCTGGTTTGTGATGAAGATTTTTGATGAAGATGACGGAGTTCATTTCTGGAATGAACTCTGGTTTGTGACGGAGTTCATTTATGGAATGAACTTTGTTTCTTATTTCTCTGCTGCTGTTGAAGATTTGGGTTCATGTAAAGAATGAACTCTTTTTTTAGATTTTGAATTACTAGGTGTTCATGTAAAGAATGAAATCGTGTTGAAGATGAACTATGTTTTTTAGTAGGTGTTCATGTAAAGAATGAACTCGTGTTGAAGATGAACTCGTGTGTGAATTACTAGGTGTTCATTTGAAGGAATGAACTCCGGAGTTCATCAGACAGAATGAACTCCGCACAAAAAAATAAGTAGGAAAGTTAGTTTAGTTTTATTAGGAGTTCATTTGAAGGAATGAACTCCGGAGTTCATCAGACAGAATTAACTGCTACAAAAAATAAGTAGGAATTAATACGGAAGGATACTTTGGTCCATTTAATATTTTTAAATAATTATGGACCAAATGGAAAACTTGATTTCTGAAAGGACCAAACTGACTTGGGACCACCTAAAAAAGCACCAAATGATATTTTCCCCTTATATTTTTGTAATTGTATCTTAATAATAAGATAAATTACAATTAACTTGCGAAAGAGTTTAAAACATCACACACACTTTAATATGGTAATCAATTGTGTGTGGAAGAATATCCATCTTGCCTAGAATAGGAAGCATCAAAAATTTGAATAAAAAAAGCTAGTCACATTTTTGCGGTTTAGTCCGTGAACTGTTGCTGAAAGTTCGTGGATTGTTTCCTATTCACGAATTACCTTAGCAACACATAATAAGTGTTGCTTTAATAAATCACTCGTAATTTCTTCGTTACAACTCGGAATTGAGTGATTCTTGGCTCGTTGAATTCGTATTCTCATTCACTAATACATTAGGACCTTTCCATAATAAAGGTCATTCTCACTAAAGTCTTAGGCTCATATATCCTCGAGTACATATATAAATGTATATTTACTGTCATAGGAATTTTTCCATAAAGTGAGCACTTGTTTAGATAGATTAGAAAAGTAAATTGAACAAGATTTACAAAATAAAATCACCACATACCTTTGTTGATGAAGTCTTTGTTGATGTTTTCTTTTGTTCTTTAGTTTTCAACCTTCGAGGGTTATTCAGTGATGTCTGATACTCAACTACCATACTCTAATACTAGTCCGAGACTTGACTTTAATAGACTAGAAATCAAGATATAATTTTGTGAAACTAACATTGACAACAAGCTCGACATAGCAAAATTTGCGAGTTTGACTGAGCAATGCTCTAACATAAACTACAACAATACAATGCACAAAAATTAAATATTATATATAACCAATACATGAATATAAATACTATTCAATAAGAATAATAAACTATTTTTTACATTATATACAATTTGTACAGAAAAAAAAGAAGGAAACATACACTGCATAATAATAATAAATTCACACAAACAAGTGCCCCCATATACTTTTTATTGTTTGAAACCACTCGTACTTCCGTTTTCATCTTCATTACATTTAATAATCTTAATTATTCTCATTTCATTGCGTACAACATGACACATCAAAACTTCATTTTTTCTCTCCATGAAAATAACTCGAATGCGTCGAAAGGATAAATGAATCGATTATCTAATTGGATAATAAACACAACTAAAAAAGGGTTTCACATTTTATGGGATATCCCCACAAATTGGGGTATACTTACTATAGCAGCCAGCATAGATTTTCAATGTATCTCCCAATTTGTGGGGTATCCCCTAAATATGGGCTCTAGAAAAAGCAAATAAGAAAAATGTGAAATTCAATCCACCTTTTGCTCTGACTCGGACAATGAATATAAAGATGATAGAATGCTAAGAATCATATGCGAAAAAAGATAATGAAACCTTAAGAGATTTTAGATCCGTTTTCTCTCTCCAAAATAATCTCAAAATCCTTTTTCCTTCGCTACGAAATCAAGGTGAAACATTTCTTATTTACCACCTTTATTTTTATAATAAAGGCGAAATATTGGGTTTTCCTAATCCCCTAAATAGGCTGTATTCCAATCCCAAAATGCCTTTTGACATATATATTCTTTTTCTATTGTATGGAAAATTGTATTAAGAGTAAGGCAAAGGGTAAAAATCAAGAAATTTTCTTAATTAAGATATTTCACCTTCTCTGCCTATGACTATTTACGAGTGACAAAGGGAGTACGAATTATATGAGAAAGTTAAAAGTTAAACTTTTATAAATGTTATGGAAGAACGGAATTTTAAAGAAACTTATTATAGGGGCTCCAAAGATTTGGTTTTGAGGGCTGATACGTATTCAAATGTCCTAATTGAGGATGAGAGAGACCTATTCTATAACAAAAATACAAACATACCCTTTAACAACTAACCTAATTACTTTACTTAAATCTAATTAAAACCAAAAACTAAACTCTAAACAAAAAAAATGTCTCATCTTCTTCCTCTTTTCTTCTCCTCTCTTCTTCCTCTTCCGTCGCCTCTTTTTCCTCTTCTTCAACAGCGATTATCTTAGCCAATAATGATCCAACTGGGTAATACTTGAAAAACTCACCATTTTTTTTTCTTATTTTGCTTTTGATTGCATGGATAGGTTAGATTTGATTAAATTAGGGATTTAAAAATTGGTTTTAGAACTTAATACGGTTAGGAAACTTTTTTTTCTTCTTTCTTTTGATTGCATGGATAGGTTAGATCTAAACTAGGGTTTTAAAAATTGGTTTTAGAATTTAATACGGTTGGGAAACTAATATTTCTCAATCGTAAATCAATTCTATGGTTCATATATTCTATATCGTACAAATTTCATAAGGTTGGGGAAAATTAACTCCCAACCGTATTTATGGTTTAAGGTTAGGAAACCCAACAATATTTTCATTTTTCATATTTTTTTTCAAATCTTCCCATGGATTTGCCTACAGTTGGGAAAATATGAACTTCCAACTGTATTTATGGTTTACGGTTTAGAAACTTTACCGTATTTTAAATTTAACTTTTTTTTCAAACTTTCTCGATAGTAAGTTACCCTGGATTTGTCTACGGTTGGGAAAATATGAACTCTCAACCGTATATCTTATTTAAGCTAAGTCCTATGCGCTAGATTGAACTGCTAAATTAGCCAAAAAGTGTTGCAGTTCAAAAAAAAAAGTGTTGTCTATTTGTTAACACTAGTTCTCTCTCCTAGCATTTGCTCGCACTTGAACTAGCAGCGAGATAGGTGCGCTGAATGGTTCAGCGCCACAAAAATCACCTTTTCGCTGAATGGTTCAGCGCTACTAAATTTATATTTTGATCTTACGGCTGAGATTGGTTGCACTGAACCAAACAACGCTGGGCGCTGACGTGGACTGCTAATCTAGCTGCTAGATTAGCACTGCCATAGGACTTAGGAGTTTGTCCTAGCTGAAGTGGACTGTTAATATAGCTGCTAGATTAGCACAGCATAGGACTAAACCTTACGGTAAGGAAACTTAACCGTAAGTTCAATTTTCCAAAAAAAAAAAAAAAAAAAAAAAAAAAAAAAAAAATGATTCAAAATTGTTTGATCTTTGATTTTCCAACACCAATTATAAATCAAATTATTAGTCTAATCTAATCACCGATCTTAGTTTAGTTAATCAATCATTAGCACTAATTAATTAACGGTATTTTAGCCATTAGCAAAATTAGTATGTTAAGGTTATTGCTATTTGATGACCCGATTACTTCACCTTGTCAGCCCTCAAAAGCAAATGTTTAGAGGCCTTATAACATAATAAACACATTTATGTGTCTGAATTGTCCACAATTTTCTATATTGTTAGTGCTCATTTTTGTATTTATTTTATGTCTTTGTTGGTGTTTTCGAAGAAATAAGCTTTTGCGGCGAAATTGGCTTGAAAAGTGGTATTTGCACCCCCAGAAAGGAAGTACTAAAGGCACCTAGAAGATACGTTAAAGGCACCACGGAAATGTATTGGAAGTACCCCATAAAAGTGCTAAAGGCACCCATGGATAGAGGCACCCAGTTTTGGTTATTTACACCCAAGTGCTAAGGGCACCCCAGAACCGGATAAGGGGCACCTTCTTCTTTCACTTTTGAATCGAATTTTGGCGGGAAGATAAAACTTCACATGCGAGACTTTCTGGGATGAATTGTGACGTGATTTTGTGAGAGTTTTCCATTGGATTGGATTTGTTTGGGCAGTTTGTGGCGTAACAGGGTTGGTAATGGGTCTTGCTTCGAAGGAAAATGAGATGATCATCATATCACGATAAAACAGGGACAAGAAATATTCTCGGCTTTGTGGGTTTGATTTGGCAGAAATATAGCCGGAGTTTCTGTTGGATTAGGAGTGGTATCACCCTGTTACTGCTAAACAGGGATGATAATGAGCTGGAATTGAGAAAAACAAGGAAGTACACTGAGTTTTTATAAAACAGGGAAGTATGATTAACCGAGAAGGCATTCACGAGATCAAGTGAGTGGAGGCGTGTACTGCACGTATTTGAGGGACTCGAGCTGCAGTTTGGAATGTGAAGGAGTTATAAAAGGCTTTTATGCCATCAATTGACACTAGCAGACACATGGAGAAGGTAAAAAAGGAAGTTATCACCGGGAAGAAGAAAAAAAAATATTCTCGAGTAATTAGAGAAGATATTTTGGTCCTGTTTTGTATAAATAGGGTGTTAATTAAGGCCTAGACAGGGGAATACGGGGAGTCTGGGAAGAAATATAGAGCGAGAATCGAGAGAAATTGAGAGTTACAGAAAGTTGTTGCTGCTGCAATTGATCACGAACACGAAGAACAAACACCTGCTACATACAGTCGCAGAAGCTATCGTTATTCAAGACAAAAGTTCTATATGTACTTTGTTCTGTAGTAAAAGACCTTTAGCAACAGAGATGATCATTTTCGTCGCTAAATACCTTTAACGACCAAAAATCGTTGTAAGCAAATTTCATTATTTTTAATACAATGATTGATCAAGTTTTCTGCATTTTTCGATTCATGGGTAGCTAAATATATTTTATAGGGTTTAGGAAGAAGCTATTTTCAATATGTAAATTTTAGTAATTATTTTCTTTGACTTATTTACTACAATATTGTGCTTTTATTTTGTGTAAAAAAAAAATTCTTCTTTATATGCTTCATATTAATTGTTTTGGGTAGTTTAAGCTACCGATCTTTTATAAGTGAAGGAAAATTATGGCTTAGAATAGTGACGAGAGTCATAAAAAGAGCTTGTAACGTTATATCTTCCAATGCATGAGATTCGAAAATGATCTGTGTCTCCCAGTTTTTGTACTCCCACTGCTCCCAATGTTAGGTGGCATCCACATGGGCGGTAACTCATTTTTTTTCCATTCATTATTTTCACTCATCTTCTTCTTCTTCATCTTCATCTCCTCCTCTCTCTACACATATTCGATATCAATTGTGAATCCTTATCATATTCATCAGAATTTCACTTATTTTCTTCTTTAATTTTTAACAATATGTGCCAGTCCACCCAATTTTACATTTTTGTTACCAATTAAACTGATAACAATCTATTGGAAAACCTAAATGAAAGTTATGTCCGACGAATCCGTGTTGTTCACTCTTTGGATCAACCCCTAACTTCACTCCATCTTTAATTGATTCAGAAGAAATTTGGAGTTTGAATTTGAAAGACTATTGCATCCAAGATGCTATGTTGCACCATTGATTCCTCCGATAGCTTCAATAGGTCATCATTAAATTTTATCATATACTTTCTTTGTTCAGAAAAAGGAATTTACTTACATCCTTATGCACGTCAATTTCTCATGGTTCTAAAGATTAACAACTTCAAGTTCTATCTACGTCTCCACTTGCAACTCTTATAGTTTTTAGGTTCTCCTTCTATTTGTTGTGAATCTTTGGGAGGTTTGGTATAACATAATTTCAATCAGAAAAAACTAATTTTTACATATAGAAATAAATGCAAAATATTTTTAGATCCAAATTTACAAAAATGAAATAATGGGAAAAGTCCAAGTGGCTGCCACATAACATTGGGAGCAATGGGAGCATAAGAATTGGGAGTCACAAATCATTTTCGTCGAAATTGGTTTGAGTAAAGCAAGAGTATTTTGTCAAAGAAAATCCTAGTAAAGTAAGAGTATTTGTTATTGAGTTTACAAATATTGGAAGTAGCGGAATCCAAAACCCTAGATTCATCTCTACTTGGTAAACAAAATCAGTTTTAATTAGTTTGTCTTAGTATTTTCTTTAAGTAATCAAAAACCAAATCTTTAAAAACGAATCTTTTCTTACCGTTGTTAAAACTACATCATAATAGCCGTCGGCCATCAAAAGCAAATGTGTAAAGCCCTTATAATAAGTTTTATTTTAAATATTTAGGCGGAGTTGTTCAAATATGGATCAAGGGTTCACAAAATTGTAAATTTAGACCTCCAATCATGCAAGCTTAGACCTCCAATCATGCAAGCTTAAAGATGTGGGTTCATGTATAGCTTGGAGTAGAAAGTTTTTTAGGACGACATGTTGTGCATAGTAGTTTGCGAAACTACCATTCCCATAGTAATGTGATATTGCTTTTGATACTTATCATTCTTTGATATTTTGATATTGAGATTGAATGAACGCATACGTATTGTTGGAATCCGCTTGAAAATGATATTATTATTTTACTCTTAAGATGCCCCTAAACCTTCTATCCATATTCTGATAAAGTTTCCCTTAATCTGTTTAACAATTAAAGGTTTAGACCCATATTTCTAGAACTTTCACACTGTTCTAAACTGTCAATGCCATTAACAATTGCGAGTATCTTTATATTTTCTTTGCAAACCTCTGTCTTATTGATAATAACAAAATTTACATTTTCTAACTGTCACTCATTATATTAAGAGTCTCTATTGGCTTATGACAATCGATCCCAAGATACCATTAAAAATGAAAACATTGTTAAGTGAAATAAAAATCGAAAAACATCACTCAACTCAATTGATTGTATCATTATGAGATACACCAAACATCTATATATATATACATGCGTCTGATTTTAATGAGCGAAAATGATGTGAAACTAGAGCTCGCAAACAAGCCGAAAACCTGCGGGTTGGACTGGTTCGGTCCGTAAAAACCCGCGTCCGATTTGGCTGGTTTATAAACAAGTCGGGTTAGGGTTGGAGAAATATTGGCTTGTTGGGAAACGAGTTAACCCGGCCCGGCTTGTAAACCCGCGGGTTAAATCCGTTAACCCGTAACCCCCACATACCCCCACTTGTCTCTTCGTCACTTATTTTCTTTCTTTGCAGTACCAGTTAATGAAAAGAAGAAAGGAGAAAGAGGCGAGTTTGCTGAATGTTGAACCAAATCTCAATACCGGCGAAATCTATGGGTATGTTTGAATTGATTTCTTTATCACAAGTTCAGGTCTTCTCTATGCTGAACCAAATCTCAATACCAACGAAAGTTATGGGTCTGTTTGAATTGATTTTCACCTGATGCTACTGTTGATTTGAGAGAAGGGTTACAGGGAAGAAGAGGAGAGAGATGTTAGAGCTGGCAAACAAGCCAAAAACCCGTGGGTTGGACCGGCCCGGCCCGTAAAAACCCGCGCCCGGCTTGGCTGGTTTATAAACAAGCCGGGTTAGGTTGGAGAAATGTTGGCTTGTTGGGAAACTTGTTAACCCGACCCGGCTTGTAAACCCGCGGGTTAAATCCGTTAACCCGTAACCCCCACACGTGTCCCCCCACATACCTCCACTTGTCTCTTCGTCTCCTATTTGCTTTCTTTGCAGTACCAGTTAATGAAAGAAGAAAGAAGAAAGAAGCGAGTTTGCTGAATGCTGAACCAAATCTCAATACCGGCGAAAGCTATGGGTCTGTTTGAATTGATTTCTTTATCACAAGTTCAGGTCTTCTCTATGCTGAACCAAATCTCAATACCAACGAAAGCTATGGGTCTATTTGAATTGATTTTCACCTGATGCTACTGTTGATTTGAGAGAAGGGTTACAGGGAAGAAGAGGAGATAGCTGTATATACTAAAAACAAGTACATGGAAATGATTTTCATCTGATGCTACTGTTGATTTGAAGTTAGATAAGTGAATCAGATCTATATGTACTCGAAACAAGCAAGTAAAATCGAACCCACCTTGTTTTTGCCAAAATTACATGTTTAATTGTGTTAATTTTTATATCGAATTGCAATTTTATTTCTAGGGTTCATAAGATATAGGGGTTTCTCTGTTCTGTATATTAATTAGGGTTTATAATCGAAATTGAAGATTTTTAATGATTAATTTGATGTAATAATGGTTCAATTAGGGTATACTGAAAATGGGTATTTCTACCCTGATTGAGTAAGTCGAATGATATATACATGATATGAATTATAATTACATCATGAATGAATGAAAATTGATGCCTCTGTACGAACTCAGGTGTTGGTAGCGGTGGTTTGCAGTGATGGTTGTGCTGTTGGTGTTTGAACTCAGGTGATGAATTCAGGGTCTGATGGTTGATTTAGTTGAAGAAGATAGAAGAGAAATAGATGAGCAGTTCAGATAAGCAGAGATGGGGGTTTGATTTGAATGGGGTTATGTCAGTGTTACCATCCAGAAATGAAGGAGGAAATGATGGTTAAGAATGGGTTTATGCTGGATTGGGATTTGGCAACAGAGTGTATGAGTTCTTGTAAGGGTTTAGAATGAAAGATGTTGTCGATATTAGGATGATTGGTGGAGGTGGAGCTTCAGATGGCTATGTATTCTGGTGGTGTGTGCAACCGAGATTACTAAGGGGTTTTGGTGATGTTATGGTTGAACCTGAAAAGCCGAGATGGGAAGATGGTGGTGTTGCAGGTGATTATCAGGGGTTGGTGTTGTTGGTTAAAGCTTAAACAGGAGTCCTTGTAAATTTTTCGTAAATTAAGTTAATTAATTTTTAATTAAACAAACCTGGCTAACCCGTAAGCCCGCAAGCTTTACCTGCTACGGGCGCGGGTTGAAGAAATGACGACCCGTGAAGAATAACAACCCGCAAGCTTGGACCCGTTTTAACCTGTAACCCGCGGGTTGGTAACAAGCCATCCCCGGCCCGCCCGTTTGCCATCTCTTTGTGAAACCTTCAGTGAGTCCCACTCCCATCCATAAATACAACTTGTTGTCATATTCATATTTTTAGAAATTATAGTGCATTTGAGTGACTTTTAGAAATTATAGTGCATTTGAGCGACGCAATAGTATTTGGATTTAATATCAGTGGCAAAACCTACTACTAACTACTAGCCTAACAAAAATACTAGTTTTGGTAATTAGGTTGTGAACCACTAATATGTCACATTGAGTACTACTACTATATCGAGATCGAAGAACATCTTGATTTTTTGAGAACCCTTGATAGAAAATATAAACAGTGAAGAATCAGTACTATACATATACAATCAGAAAAATGGATACAGTACAGAACAACACTTACTATATTGCATCACATTGTTTTTCTCTCATTTACTCGATGAATTCTGTAAAGTTTGGAGAAGAGACATGTGATTAATCATCAGTTATAGCCCTTGGAACTAGGGTTGTCCACCATGGGTGAACTCTATCATCCTATCACATGGCAGACAACAGTGGATCTCACTAATGAATATTGAAGCACATCTTATTGTTTCTTTTCTTTTTCAATAAAATTATTTAACCAATATCTGATAGTATAAATTTTTCGTCGTTGAGTTCCAAATAAACAAACCTAAATATCAGGGATCTTGGATTGAACCAGAACAAACATTAACGGTCAAAAGTCCAGATATGGAATAAAAACTGGCAAGTATCATTGTTATAAAAAGGTATGATGTGTGTCTCCATGATAGCTGGGGCTATCAGACGGACGACATTCAAAGGGGACCCCGATCCGGCGGTCTAGATGCTCCGGATGGATTTTTCCACTGGACGGCTAGGAAACACACGATTTTTACCCTAGACTACGTATGGTTTGCGATTTTCCTAATTGGTGAAAAGGATTAAAGAACTTCTGTGTGTCGTCTATTCATAAAAAGGCAAGCAAAAAAAAAATCTTCTTTGTGCACCACCTTGCCCCTTTTTCGAATTCTCTCTTCTGAGACCTCAGGCAAACCTAATCAAACCCAGACAATTTGAATTACGAGATGCAATCAATAAAAAGTATTCGTGATTGTTTTTGGTTGAAGATCATATAATTTGAAGTAGAAGCTATTCGTGAAATCCTAATAGCATACCTAGTATGACTACAGATGACTCTATACAAAAAGGTGCAAAGAATGATATTTCAAATGATGGTGGTACAAAGTAATTAGATTAGGGTGCTTCATAGTAAATCTTGTCTGTGTGAGACACTCGTGTAGTACTCTCTTTAAATAGCTTTCTTTGTTAGTTATCTGTAATGCAACTTTAATTTGAATTTAGTTATATCTTTTCTCTTTCCTCTGTGATTCAGAGAATGTAAGAAACTCAGATTTATTTTGAATGTTAATGGAGATGATTTTATAATGTTACTATGGTATCATTCGGGTGAAGATATTTCTCTTTTATTTTTCAATCCTGCTTCCTGTTGTTCTTCATTACTCTGTTCCGATCTTCGTTTTTGATTTGCGGTTTTACAGATTTCTTTGAATCTCTCCTTCAATCTGAGTTGCTTTTCATTTCATTGATCTCTATTTTACTTTGATTTCAATCTCTGTTGCGTTTATCATCACTCTCATTATTATTTTTCAAATTTGTTTCTACTTTGATTTTTCTTTCAATGGAACCTACAAAAATTGCGTCTCTACCTATAAATACAATCTCTCATATCATTCCTCTCAAACTCAAGGATGATAACTATCTTGTCTGGAAAGCTTTGATCACACCTTTGTTTAAGAAATTTCAAGTTCAGAAGTATCTTGATGGATCATTTTCTTGTCCTGCTAAGTTCACTTCCAGAGTTAATGAGAATCGAAATTTAATTAATCCTCAATTCACTGATTGGGAACAAGAAGATTCAACTCTCCTTCTATGGATTCAGTCTACAATCTCTGATTCTGTCATTGGTTATGTTGCCGGAGTATCAACTTCTCAAGGTTTATGAATCAACATTGAACGACGATTCTCAAAAGTCTCAACAACTCATGAGATTCAACTTCGAACTCGTCTTCAAACAATTAAACAAGGTACCAATTCAGTCTCTACTTTACTTGTTGATCTCGAAAAGATTGAAGATGAACTAGCTTCTGCCGGATCTCCGATTTTTGATATAGAAATGGTTGTTGTTATCTTATCTGCGTTATCCAATAACTATGCTTCGTTTGCAACTTCGATTCGCATTCGTAATCCTCCAGTTAGCAGTACTGAATTGCATAATTTGCTTCTAAGTGAGGAATTAGTTGTTAATCAGCATATTGCATCTGATAAAATTGAGAATGAGGCAAAAGCTTTTGCATCAATGAGATCTTCACCTTCTTATTCATCCAGCTATTATCGTGGTGCTAGAGGTCATAATTATCGTGGTGGTCGAGGTGGAAGAGGTTTTCCCAATTTATTTAACAGATCCAACACCTTTTCTCCACCTGCTGCTACTTCATCTTTCTCGGATGATCGGATTCCTTGTCAGATATACATTCAACCTGGTCATAGTGCTCTTGAGTGTACTCGTAGAATGAACTTCACTTATCAAGGCCATGCACCACCAAAGAACATTCATGCTATGCTTGTTGTTGCCTCAATTCATGATGATGATTCTTCCTGGTATGCTGACTCTGGAGCTAATAATCACATCACTACTGATGGTACCTCTTTGGCACGTTCTTCTCCTTATGATGGGTCTGAGGTTATTGCTACATCTAGTGGACAAGGTATGACCATTACCTCTTCTGGTAATTCTGTTAAAACTATTGGTGATCATGAATTTCATCTAGATAACATTCTTGTAGTTCCTAATTCATCTCACAGTCTGTTGTCAGTACACAAATTCACTTCTGATAATAATTGTGCCTTAACCTTTGACTCTCATGGCTTTTATGTAAAGGATCTGACCTCATGGAGGATTCTTTTCCAATGGCCTCATGAGAATGGCTTGTATCCAATTCATTTCACGAACACCAACAATCACTTCTCTAATGCCTCATCACCTACAGCATTCTCTAACATCCTTACAAGTGATATTCTTCACAAACTCCTTGGCCATCCTTCTTTCCAGACTCTACAACATGTTAATTTGCAAGTCTTTTAATATATAATGTTGCTAAGCAACTGATAGACGCATTTATGTGTTTATTTTCATCTCTATTGTGTATAATGTTAGTACCCATTTTTGTACTTATTTTGGTATTTTATCTCTTTGTAGGTGTTTTTGGAGAAATAAGCTTTTGTGGCGAAATTGGCTCGAAAAGTTGATGAATGCAACCCAAGGGACGAGTGTTATGCGGACTCCAGCAACGGATAAGGGGCGACCATTGGATAAGGGGTAACCTTCCCCTTCAGTTCAAATTCTGAATTTGGGCGGGAAACCAAAAACTTAAAAACGTGTTTCCTGGCAGATTTGGTGATGGATTTTTAGAGGTGTTTGAGGTCGATTAAACTTCTGATTTTCATAGGGTAGACTCCTTATGGGTCTAGGAGTCTAACATGGGTGTTGAAATCGATTAAAATGGGCTCAATCGACGGGTTTTGATCTCAACAGCAAAATATGGAAAGTCACATGTGTGACCGATTTTAGGAAATTTTAGAGAGATTAAAGGTAATATTTTCTTCCCAAAGCTTAATATATATCTAAGGAAGAGTTTAGAATCAAAAGGAAAGCCCAGATACGCGTGTAAATTCTAAAACAAGAAATTGCCGCAACTTTGCCGTGAAGAGAAAGAAAGAGATTTCGGAAGATTTTGGAGAGATTTAATCGCTCTTTTTGATATAAATAGATTGGTTGGGTCATATATAAGGGGTGTCGAGAGTTTGGGGGGCTGAGAAGGGCTGAGGAGTGAGAAATCAAGACGAACAGAAAGTTACCTGCTGCTGTTTTCTGCTGGTGCGGAGCTGAAGAACACGAAGAACATAAGACGCACACTGAACAGTCGCGAAGAACACGAAGAACATCGACCCACACTAAACCGTCGCAGAAGCAGTCTTATATTCTTGTTTATTAACAGCACTTCAGTTGTATCGGTGATTCTGTAACGCCATAAAGGCGTTGCAGATTCGCTGTATTATTATTTCTCTTCAATAAAAACACCTTTTGAGCCATGTTTCTATCTTTTGTGCATGTTTTTACCATGAGGAGCTAAACCCAAACACTGGGATGACGGAGGAAGACGAATATCATACTTGGGGTAATTTTATTAATTCTTTTTAAGACTTTTGCATTAATTTTAATTGAAAATATGATTTGAATTAATTGGTTGTCATTTAATTTGATGATGTATGCTTAGCTTAGGTGTTTTGATACATCATGCTTAGGATTTACAATCAATGTTTTGAGAATCTACCTTGGCAAAAATAGAGTCCTTGTCTTTCTTGAGCTAAAATTGTCAAAGAATTAATAATTGAACCTTATGTTTTGAATTCGGTGGAATCCCGAATCCCAGTACCTCTCACCATTGTTTAATATTTTTGTATATATTTTTATTAAATTTAAAAACTCGAATCTTCACAAGTCCGAGTGAACGACAACCTTACTTACCACTTTAAAATTACATCAATTTTTGGCGCCGCTGCCGGGGACTTGTTTTTAGGGTTTTTAGATTTATTTTTATTATTTTTGTTCTTCTTTACGCGTTTGGTATTTTTTTGATTCTTTTTCAGATTTTGATTCTTTTGATTTCCATGAATTTCATCTAGATAACATTCTTGTAGTTCCTAATTCATCTCACAGTCTGTTGTCAGTACACAAATTCACTTCTGATAATAATTGTGCCTTAACCTTTGACTCTCATGGCTTTTATGTAAAGGATCTGACCTCATGGAGGATTCTTTTCCAATGGCCTCATGAGAATGGCTTGTATCCAATTCATTTCACGAACACCAACAATCACTTCTCTAATGCCTCATCACCTACAGCATTCTCTAGCATCCTTACAAGTGATATTCTTCACAAACTCCTTGGCCATCCTTCTTTCCAGACTCTACAACATGTTAATTTGCAAGTCTTTTAATATATAATGTTGCTAAGCAACCTGTCTTTTGTAATAATTATAAGCTAGGTAGAATTCAAAAACTACCTTTTCAAATGTCCTGTAACAGTGCTAGTCAACCGCTGGAGTTGCTGCACATTGATCTTTAGGGTCCTTGCCATATTGGTTCAGTTAGTGGTTATTATAACTATACAAATGTAACTGATGACTACTCAAAATATTGTTGGATTTTCACTATGGCTAATAAATCTGATTTTAAAACTTTGTTCATTACCTTTGTTACTCAAATAGAAAACCTACTTTCTTGTAAGGTCAAAGTTCTTAGAACAGATGGTGGAGGTGAAATTTTACACTCTCTTTTTCAATACTTTTTATCCACAAAAGGTATCTTTCATGAATTCACTTGTCCACACACACCTAAGCAAAATGGTGTAGCTGAAACTAAGCATAAACATCTTCTAAATGTTGCTAGAACTCTTCTTATTCAATCCTCTTTGCCAACTAAATATTGGGCTGAAGCCATTCATACTGCCAACTATTCTATCAATAGACTTCCCACTAAATCACTCAAGTTTGTGTCTCCTTTTGAGTTTCTGTTTCATAAATCTCCATACTACAATTTTCTTAAAGTCTTTGGTTGTTCTTGTTTTCCTTGGCTCAAACCCTATACTACAACTAAGTTGCAACCAAGGAGCAAGCATTGCATCTTTTGGGTTATAGTCTTAATCAAAAGGGTTACAGATGTCTAGACCCCACTACAGGCAGAATCTATATTTCAAGACATGTCTTGTTTAATGAGCAATCCCTTCCCTATTCATCTTTCTTTCCATCTACATCTCCCACTATAGCCACTGTTTCTCCTCTTGCATCCATTTCAATTGCTCCTTCTTAAAGACCATTTGTTTATGATTTTCGATTCTTTCCTGAGGACTCAGCTCCTTCTACTTTTTCCTCTTCTCCTACTGCCTTAGTTTCCAATGCTCATAATATGATCACCAGGGGTAAAAATAGAATTTTTAAGCCTAAAACTTTACTAGCTACTTCTCACAAGTTGTCTGCTGCTTTACTTGCTGATTCTTCCCAGCCAGTTCCAACTTGTTTTTCCCAAACTAACAAAATTCCTCAATGGAGAACTGCTTTGTCAAATGAACATGGAGCTCTTATAGAAGCTGGTACATGGTCTATAGTACCACTTGTTCCAAGTCAAAATTTAGTAGGATGTAAACGGGTATTTAGAATCAAATACAAAGCAGATAGGACTATTGATAAATATAAAACCAGGCTAGTTGCAAAAGGCTATCATCAGCAATATGGCATTGACTTTGCAAAGACTTTTAACCCTGTGGCTAAGCCTACCACCATCAGACTCATCTTATATCTTGTTGTCAACTTCAACTGGCCTATCTCTCAGCTTGATATCTCAAATGCTTTCCTTCATGGTGACTTAGAAGAACCAGTCTACATGGAACAACCACCTGGTTTTTAGGATGAAGAATACCCTCACTATGTGTGCAAGTTACATAAATCCATTTATAGACTGAATCAAGCTCCTAGATTTGGTATGCCAGATTATCCAATGTTCTTCTTTCCATGGGTTTCGTGTCTTCTTTTGCAGATACTTCATTGTTTGTTCAGAGAGTGGATAAAAGGATTACTATAGCACTTGTATATGTTGATGATATTTTGGTTAAATGATGGTGCTTATATCTCTGCATTTATTTCTGAATTGAATACTCACTTTCCTGTTAAGGATCTTGGTGCTCTTCATTATTTTCTTGGTCTTGAGGTGCAAATAAGTTCAACTGGTATTTTTCTTTCTCAGTCCAAGTATATTCTGGATCTTCTCAAGAAGACAAACATGGTTTTTTTGTAAGCCTTGCACTTCTCCTGCTGCAGCAGATGTTAAACTTATTTCTGAGGGTCCCTTGTTACCAGATCCTTCTATATACAGATCTCTTGTTGGTGCTCTCTATTATTTAACTTGGAGCAGACCTGAAATTTATTTTGCAGTCCAGCAAGTTTGTCAGTTTATGTCTCAACCAACTTCTCTTCATCTAGCAGCTGCTCATAGAATTGTCAGATATCTTAAGGGTACTATTGATCTTGGTATTTTCTTCAAAAAAGGTCCCATGACACTTCATGGTTACTCATATGCTGACTGGGATGGAGATGTAACTAATAGTAGATCTATTGGAGGTTTCTGCATTTATTTTGGTTCAAATCCAGTCTCTTGGTCAGCCAAGAAACAAGCCACTGTCTCTAGATCTTCTACAGAATCAGAGTATAGGGCCTTAGCAATTGCTGCTGCAGAATTAGTATGGATTTGTCCGTTATTAAAAGATCTGCATTTATCTCTCACTGCACCTCCCAGTCTTGGTTGTGATAATGTCAGTTCCATCTCTCTTGCCTCCAATCCAATCATGAACACCAAAATGAAGAGTTTAAGGGTTGATTTTTATTATGTCAGAGAACTTGTCAAGCTCAAGACTTTGCAGGTTTACTATGTAGCCACTTTGGGTCAAACTGCTGACATCTTTACAAAGGGTTTCCATGGACCAAGGTTTAAATTTTTAAGATCCAAGTTGAAGGTTTCATCTCCAATCACCTTACACTTGAGGGAGGGTAATAACATACCTAGTATGACTACAAATGACTTTATAAAAGAAGGTGAAAAGAATGATATTTAAAATGATGGTGATACAGAGTAATTAGCTCAGGGTGCTTCATAGTAAATCTTGTCTGTGTAAGACACTCGTGTAGTACTCTCTTTAAATAGTTGTCCTTGTTAGTTATTTGTAATGCTACTTTAATTTGAATTTGAAATTTAGTTTTATCTTTTCTCTTTCCTATGTGATTTAGAGAATGTAAGAAACTCAGATTTGTTTTGAAGGTTAATGGAGATGATTCTATAATGTTACTAAATCCTAGGGTTTTATCAGGGTAAGCTTTTTATTTGATCAATAAAATCTTAGGGTAATCTTACTTCGATTTTTTCATTGTATATTTGGTATATCTAATTAATCAAAGCTTAAAAGGCCTAAGGCTTTTGCAGGCTTTAGAGAATCAATAAGTTCGACTATGGAAGGAAGGCCTTCGTAGATAGATTGCAATTCTTTGAGTTTCAATGTTCAGATTGATACAAGAACTAATATATATTTTTATGGGTTGATTGCAATTCTTGCAGTGGTTGTTCGAAAAAACAGTAGACTTGGAGTAAGTTTATATTTCCCCTTCAAATATGAACTAATGTGTTTTGATTTCATGTTTGTATGTAGTTTATTGATTCAATTTCTGAATGTAGCTAAGTTCTTTTTTGATCAATCAATATTCATTGTTCAGGGGGTTTGTTATAGAAATTGTTCAGGGGGTTTGTTATAGAAAAGATGTTGATCTAATATTTGAGTGAACATGGGTTCTTTTTTCACACGTGGAAATTGTATAATTGCCCTTACTTTTAGTGGATCTTTCCAAATATCATTGTCAACAATAATTATACCCCTCACCTTTTAAAAGGAAATTAATTTTATTCAATTAACTCTTAACGCCGCCACCATCAATGGGTTCCTTCGAGTATCTACGCTACCGCTCTGCTTCGTCATTATGACGTAAGCACTCATTTCCTCTTCATGTCCTCTGAAACTCAATTTCTGAGAATTCTTCAAACTAGCATCCATCAATTAGCCCTCATTCTTGTATTTCTCATCAGTAATTATATCATCTACAAAGCCTATTTCATCCTCAGTACTACTTTTGATCGAAAAACTTTATCATACAAGAATTATTTCAACAATAGCAAATTCAAGAATACAATCAAAAGGTTCCAAACCAAAAGAAAACAGTTCATCAATTACTACTCATAAACCTTCCAAGCTAGTAATCATCCATATAACCAAATTCTATTCACTTACACTTGTTTTACCAGTATTTCATACAAACTTGCACCTGTATTGTGCCAAACAAAAGCCATTTCCAACACAAAAAGACTAGAACAACATCAAACTTTGCAACTAACCAAGAAAACCACCAGAACATCATCACCTGTAGGTACCATAAAAACCACCAAATTAGAAGGAAAGCCGGCCGGAAGATTGAGAAGAACAATAGAATCTACAATAACATCTACAACAAAATCAAGAAGAAAATGAGCAACAACAAGCATCGGAAAAGCTGTTTTGTTAAAAACATGTTGATCGTTTTCAAGATTTACTCTAAACCTGAAAATCTAGCCTTTTCCGACACCTGCGAAGAGACTAGTAATAGTCATCTTCATCAGTGCTCCACCCTTCCTCTTGATATCCCTCACTATCATCGCTGTCAGATGATGCTGGAAAAGTATCACTTGAAGATACAGATTCCTCACTGGCAGTATTTTCTCCAGTCTCCTCCTCTTCTGTCTCGTCCTCTAGCATTTCTTCAACTGCATACCTTGGCTCACCCTCCTGCATGGTCCTTTCAAAAATATTTGGATTGGCAAGTTCATATTCAAAACGGTTCCTCCACTTCCTCTTATGGTACCTCTCCATCCGCCGTTTATCTTCTGCATCATCTGAATCAAGTTCACTGGTATCAACCTCCTTTACATCATACTCAAAACCTTCATCAGAAACATCAGAATCACTTTCTGTCGCACTTCCATACTTTGGTGCTTTGGAGCGCTTATCAGCCCACTCTTCACTTTTCTATCTCTTCTTGCAAAATACTTTGGCTTCCATGCAGCATAAAGATTTTCAATCCTTTCTTCTTCTCTCTGACGAATTATTTTTTGCTCTTCTCGCTAACGGACTAATTCATGTGCACGACAATCAACTTCTGTTTGAATGCCAGCCCTCAAATTCTGAAGCTCTGTAGTGCTCAAAAAGAAAGCAAGTGCTTTTGCCTGTTCATACTCAACGGAAGATGGTGGTACCACTAGAAGCCTTTCCTCACCAGTATCGGGAAGATTTTGATCATTCTTATCAGCCATTTCCTAAACCTATTCACTCTCTTTTAACTATTTCCCTTTCTAAGAAAAATCCCAAAGAAAATTATCTTGTCTATGATAATCTCTTGGCTAAACATCCATTTAAATACCCAATAGTGCATATTAACTCCCATTTATGGCGCTTGGTTAAGCGTCATGTCGCTTGGTTTACCACGCCTATTCAAAACCATGCGTATCTTTTTTACCCTTATAATCATAATTACCATATACAAGCCTATTTTCATCACCTAAACACCATTATAACCATTACTCCTCTTGGAACTTCTATTAAGGAAGGTATGGGTAGGTCATCTAACTTTGATAATAAATTTTGGGGTCTAATTAAAATCTTGTATTTTATGCAGGTTAGAAGAATGCAGCATCTGTTGAGAGGCACCATTAAGGTTTGGGGCATGTCTGCCAGATGGGTTATCTCCAAAGCTAATTTAGCCATCAAATCTACACTCTCTACCAAAAGGCAAACCACCAATCAAAACCACAAAACTCTACATATTATTTCCCTCCATTTCATCTGTTGCAACCCTCACCACCCATTTTGTAATATCAATACCATTATTACTCTTGGCAGCTTACACCATCATACCTATGTCTATCTAAAAAAAGACAAACCAATTTATGATTCACCCACTCCTAAACCCATCATGCTTACGTACCACCCACATATATCCCAGGAAAATTCTCAATGTATCATTGTTTTTGTCTCTGTCTTGCTTTCCCACCATATAGCTCACGTGAACTCTAAGACTTCATCTCTGTCATTACATATAACTTATGGGGAAGACATCGACAACTCGTATGATAGATCCTGTCCCCAAAAAAGAAGTACCAGCATAACAACAACTACTTTACACCAAAATTCAGTCATACTTTTTCCAACAGCTTTCTCATTCCCTCTTTAAGGTTCAAAACCACAAAAAAAATCAAACCTATTATCATCTCTTCATCCATATAACCTGTGATCTTTATCAGGATCGTACCAAGGATAGATTCTTTTCTATACATATCCATATTATATTTTTTATATGTGCCTCTCAACCTAATCAATCTTTCTTCATACATATCCAGTCCATATATCAAATGGATCTCTCCAATTTACCAAATAACTCTCATACAATATCCCAAGACATTCAAAACCTTTCTGCTCAAATGGCGGAAAAATTAACCTTACCTTCTACACTTTCTGAACCAGTCTTCATTGACAAAACTGTCATTCTAGCTGAGTCTGATAGTAATTGGAAATGGTGTATGATAGGACACCTATGTTGTGAAACCCTTGTTCATACCTCATCAATCTGCTATTATATCTGCAACCAATGGCCTCTTGCTCAATCCCCTACTGTTACAACATTTAGTGAAATACGCAATAGAGTTCTCATCAGGTTCTTAGATGAAGATGATTTTAACAGAATCAACTCGCAGAGACCTTTGTTTGTCTGTGGATATCTAATGGTGCTGAAAGTTGTTCCATCGGAGGGATGGCCAGCTAATTATCAACTTTCTTTCTCTGAAGAGCTTATGTGGTTCATCCTGTGCGATATTCCAAAAGAATGTACTGAATTTGAAGATCCCCAGAAACTTACTTTCAAGATGGAAGAACTCATTGAAGCTCGTGATCCTTATGGAAATCACCCCTTAAAGAAGAATGTCAAAGTCTGTGTCAGGATTCCTGTACAGAAAGCTTTACCAATAGGCATCCCCCTGTTTACTAGTAGAAGAACTCAACCTTTCCTCATTGAATGCAGATATGTCAAAGTTCCAAGATATTTCTGCAATTCATGCCGTGTTCTTGACCATAAAGATGCTAACTTCCCTACTTGGAAGCAAAAACAGAAAGCAATCAAGGAAGCTGCTTCTTCTAGCAGCAATTATACTCTTCTTGCTGTCTCAAGGATCATGATGCCATCTCCACCAGTAAACAAACAAGCCGCCTCTACTTCAACTGCAATAACTGATTCTATCATGCAACAATCTGAGATTATGCCAGATACTCAAGTTGATGCCACTACTGCTCTTCTATGCAACAAAGAAAAAGCTAAGAATAATGTCCAAAAGATGGAGAATACTGCTCAAAATGGTTTATCAAGTATGTTTCAGATGGGTCCTTTCGTCAACAGATCCACAACTTTGAAAAATTTCGATGTTGGTCCGATTCAACAGAACTTGACTCAGCAGAATAATGGATTACCGGTTATCCTCGAACAGGTCACCACTCAGAATGTTACTGTTGAAGCTTCTATTACTGGCTCTGAACCGGTTATTAGTGGTCTGATTCGTACATCAAACTCTTCAAGAAGATTCAAAACTGCTACTGTTCCGAGTCCTTCTCCAATTATCACTAGAGGAACTCTTATTTCAGCAGAACATGATGCTCTATCTAATCTCAAGAGGAATATTAATCCTAGAGCCGATCTGAGAAAACGAACAAGAGCTAATTCCAGTTTAGCTAGTCTAGTGGTCATCCCATAAGAACAGGATACCACTGAACCTGACTATACCCAACTGTGTCCTCCAATCACAAAATTGGGGGAATTACCTGCTATCAATCTATCTAATTGTTCTCTCAATACCCAACCTATGATTGATTCTTACGGGAGCTATAATTTACCTGCTGATACTTCTCCAAACAACAATGGTGTCTGCAATAATTCTCATCATAATGCTGCTACTTCTAATCTCAATTCCTCCTAAGATACTTCTCAAAGTGGTGATACTACCAGTGCTTTTCTTGGTGGTGGGTCTAATTCCACCACTCAGGTAAACTTAATTCCTTTACCCCCTTTAATTGATCCTATCAATTCTGTCACCCATAGAAATCATTTTCCTGTCAATAATGTCAATTTGCTAGCTTGGAACATTAGAGGTTTGGGCAAAAAAACTGCCAATAAGGAACTTAGTTTTCTATGTAAAAATGTCAATCCTGATATCATTTTTCTATCCGAAACCAAAATGAACAAAGATCTGGTGGCTAGAAAGTTAAAAAACATGGGATTTCCATGCACCTTTAATGTCTCAAGTTTTGGTAGAAGTGGTGGTTTAGTCCTGGCTTGGAAGAAGGAAATTCAACTCAACATTATATCATCTAGCTTGAAGAGCATCTATGTCACATCTCCTGACATTATCCATTCTAAAACTTGCCATATCCACTTCATGTATGGTGAACCTAACAGTAGCTTAAGACATGCTTTTTGGGAACAACAATGCCAATAGAATAATGCTCCCTTAGATGAACCAGTTTTCTTTGTAGGTGACTTTAATGCTCTTTTAGGAACTGAAGATGAAAATGGTGGATTAGAGGTTGATGATTCTGATTTCTCAAACCTTAGGAATTTTTGTTCTGTTTTTAATTTGCATGATCCTGGTTTCTCAGGTCCTAGGTTTACTTGGTCCAATATGCAACAAGGTCCTGACTTAATTCTTGAAAGATTAGATAGATGTCTTATAAACCAATCTGCTGAGGACTTATGCCCTAAACTTTGTTTTAATAATTTACCCATAGACTCTTCTGATCATTGCCCCATGCATATTGGTTTCAACTATGAAGATGTTTGTATGCCTAGACCTTTCCATTTTATTTCTATGTGGATTGAAGATCCTACCTGTAAAGATATCATTGCTAACTTTTGGTCTGTTAATGTGGTAGGTTCTCCTGCCTACAAATTGAAAGCTAAGCTTTTAAATACTAAGAAAGGTCCTAGGGACTGGAATAAAACTTCCTTTGGTAATATTCAAACTAATATATCTACCATTAGGAAAGATTTGACTGAGGTCAAAATTTCCAATCCTTCTGATACTAGTACAACATCCAGACTCAAGGCTAGGATGGAATATCTTTACAATCTAGAGGAACTTTATTGGAAGGATAAGTCTAGGGAGGTTTGGCTCATGGAAGGTGACAGAAACTCACCCTATTTTCATAGAGTCACCTCTTTAGGAGGAAAAGAAATGCCATTAGCTGGATAAAGGATTCAAAAAATACTATTCTAACTGATAGAGAAAGTGTTGGAACTTCCTTTATAAATTACTTCAAGAACCTGTATTCCTCTCATCCTCAACAATTTCAGGATGAAATTCTTGTTGACCTCCCATTAAGTTTTCTACTGAAGATAACTCTCTTCTAAATTTACCACTTATTGCTGAGGAAGTAAAGAATGTTGTCTTTCAAATGTGGGTGGGCCGCCCGCCCGGGGGCGAGGCTCCTGGTCTTGATGGTTTCACATGTCTATTTTATCAAAAAAATTGGGACATAGTAGGAGAGGCTGTCATTGATATGACTCAAACTTGCTTCAGGACATGGCATATTGCTAAAGTTTTCAATCATACTAATATCGCTCTTGTTCCTAAAGTTTCTCTTGCTGAACTTGTGTCCCAGTATAGACCTATAGGGCTTTGCAATTTCATTTACAAAATTCTTTCAAAAACTCTTGCTAATAGACTTAAACCTTTCATGAATAACATAATTTCCCAAAACCAAAGTGTTTTCATTCCTAAGAGGAGTATTTCTGATAATATTCTGCTAGCCAATGAAGTTATATTTGCTATCAATCATTGTGACAAAATTGAAGGCATAGCCGCCATTAAGCTTGACATGTCTAAAGCTTATGATAAGTTAGAATGGTCTTTTCTTGAGAGTGTTTTGACTAGAATGGGTCTCTCAAACCACTGGATCAAACTCATTAACCAGTGTGTTTCTACAGTTTCTTACTCTGTCCTTCTTAATGGTAGCCCTATAGGGTTTTTCCAACCTAAAAGAGGCTTGAGACAGGGGGACCCACTATCCTCCTATCTCTATATCATCTGCTCTAAAGCTCTATCTTCTTACATAGACAACCTTCAGAAGAAAGGAATTTTAGAAGGCATCAAAGTCTGCAAACATGCTCCAGATATGACACATTTTTTGTTTGCTGATGATTCTCTTTTATTCTCTAAAGCTATTATTCAAAACTTCCAAGTTATCAAAGATTATCTCCAAAAATACTGTTTGGCCTCTGGGCAAGAAATAAACTTTGATAAATCTGGTATTTTATTTAGTAGGAAAATTCCTGAACATAGGAAAGCTCTCCTTGCTAACATCCTAGAGATTAAGAGCAGAGATCTGGGAGAAAAATATCTTGGCACTCCTACTGTGTTTCAAGCCTCCAAAATTCAAACTCATATGGGTATTCTCCAAGTTGTGGATGCCAGAATCTCAATATGGCTACATAAGCTCCTGTTTCAAGCTGCTAGAACTACTTTCATCAAACATATTGGTCAAGCTATCCCACTTTTTCAAATGGGAGCCTTTCTTATTCCAAAACATATTTGTAAACAAATAGATGCCCATCAATGTAAATTATGGTGGGGAGAGACCTTAGATCCCAAAGACAGAAAACTGCATCTTTTGGGATGGGACATTTTATGTTCCCCTAAGGCTGAAGGTGGTCTAGGATTTAGAAAGACTGAATTAAACAATCTAGCTATGCTGGCTAGGAATGCCTGGAGAATTTTAGAAAATCCTACTTGTATGCTAGCTACTGTTCTTAAAGCCAAATACTTTCTTAGAACTGATTTCTTGAATGCCAAATGCACCAATAAGTGCTCTTGGACTTGGAAGTGTTTGCATGCTATAAAAGAACTTATTAAGCCTTTCATTTCCTGGATTGTGGGGGGTGGTCATTTCATTGACCACTGGTGTGACAAATGGATCCCAACCTTGGGCACAACCATACCTAACCCATTAGTCCCACCTGAACCTAATATCAAAGTCTCTTATTTCATTGATTCTCACACCAGAACTTGGAATTTGTCTAAACTTAATACCCATTTTGACAATGCTTCTGTTAAGAAGATTGTCACCATTCACTTAAGCCAGCTTTGAACTACTGATAGGAGGGCTTGGGATTTTTCAAAGAATGGAAAGTTTTCTTCAAAATCTGCCTACATGAGGCTCAGAGGTCCTAGACCCTCCCCTTGTAAAAATCTATGGATGCATATTTGGAAAATTAGGGTTCCTTACAGAATCCAAGTTTTAACATGGAAAGCTGTTAGAAATGCCCTTCCTGCTAGAACTATTTTGCATACCAGAATGCCTATGCATAGTATTGATTGTGCTAGGTGCAATGATCCCCAAGAATCCATAATGCATACTTTGGTTCTCTGTCCTTTTGCTAGCCGAGTCAGGTTTCTCTCTGATACTTGCATCAATACTCATTTCTTTCAAAACAAGTCTTTTATTGAATGGTTATTGTTTTGGTTGACAGACCCTTTGTCTAAACTCCATGATGATGCTCAGTGTTTTTTTGTTTCTATCTTATGGTCTGAAAAGACGAGGGTACCCAAATATACCTCACTCTAAAACTTTTCCACCTATAAGTCCTTTTCCGAAAGTGATTTTCTATGGACTGAGTCGAGACAATACAACTAATCGGTTCACACTTCGTGTGATCGTCTATGGATACGAGATTGAGACAATACAACAACGAAGTATGTTTACTTGATAATAGGTTCGGACTTAGACCAAATTCTAGGGATTGTCTATAAAGTAAAATAGGAATTAACGTTTGTGTATTTTACTTCTAATTATAATAAAACAATTATAATTACGGAAATAGAAAAGTAAAAGACACAACAAGATTTTGTTAACGAGGAAACCACAAATGCAGAAAACCCCCGGGACCTAGTCCAAAATTGAATACTCTCAGAATTAAGCCGCTATACAAAATCAAACCAACTTCGTATAGTTGAGACCAAGCAACTAAACCTATAGTTCACCTAGTTTCCTCAGTATCCCTGCGCCTCCAACTTGCAGTAAGTCACGAACTTGGAACAATTCCTTTGGTTCATATTCCAAACAGTAAAGGAACAACAAATATGTTCGGTAACAACTCTTTTCAAACAACGTGATATGAGTTTGACAAAGGCTCTTCCGTTTAACCAATAAACTCCTTTGTCGGGTCCTTAGATCAATCTCTCAACTACTACCGAAGTAATTGTTAGACTATGCAATCAATACTATTAATCACAAAGAAGTGTATTGATGCCGATTTACTCAACTAATCAATCCAATCTATCATAGAGATAAACCGATTATAGTTGGATCCCTTTCCAGCCGAAACAAGAATTGTGCAAACAAAAGATTATGAACCCAAAAAGTCTTCTTGTCCTCAAATCTTCTTTGATCTTCAATCAGCACCTGCACACAATCAACTTGAATCTCTTGTGATCAATCAAACACAAAACAGTGTCTGTTAACGTTGGATTATCAAAAGACGTCTTTAGATCTACAAATAGTCTAAAGATCCCCGTCGAAACTTCGATCTAGTTTGAGTGAATCTTATATCATAAGAGAAGATTCTCAAGCATAAACAAACTAGGTGCAATCAAAGTTTAACCACCGTTAGTCAATCAAATCAATCGAAAACTAAAATAAACTACAATTATCTAGTTTCCCACCAACGGTACTAATAGAGCTTCTCAATCCCAAAGAAGTCTTTAAACTGAGCGGCCGTAAGAGATTTCGTCTAATTAGGTTACTTTCCTCTCCGAATAGGCGGCTCCACCAGTAACAACACAACTGAGGTAGTCTTGCTAGCTCTGAGGATCAGTTTGCTAGGAATGCAAACTTAAGTATTTATAGACAAGAAATTTTTGACAACAAGGAATTTCCAAAACCGAATATTCTCAAAGATATGCAGTAAACACAAAATCGGTTTTCATAACTCCTGGAAATGCACTATCCAAATATTGACCGAAATCCCAATAGTAAAATCTATAATCAGTAAATGCACATTACTAATTATTATTTTCTAAAGATATGCATTTAATTGCTGGAAATTAAATAGCATATAAAAACTAAGAAACCTTAATTAAAAGATTCTCAATTTATTTCTATCCTGGGATTCTCCTTTAGCTATTGAGGAATATCTTTGAACAATTAATGATAAGAGTTACTGCACATGTTCAAAGTATGTCGACATCTTTACTTTGCAATTCCTTTTTCATACTTAAATCTTGGAAACGATTTGCCACACTTCCAAACAAGTTTAGAATTGGTTCGTCTGAATTCCAAGAACTATGTGATTGATTATCCTATCAAATCACCAATCTTGGGTTTCACGGTTCTACCAAAACAAGTTCGGTTCTAACTCCATGTGAGTACTGTGCATAGTCATGCTAGTTACCAAAAACTCTGTTGACTAGGTACTAGGATCGGTTCCTCACATACCTATGGTAACTACCTGTATTTGGTGCACATGTCCATAGGATCGGTTCCCCCAAAACTACAAACTTGTTGCACATGTTCATAGGATCGGTTCCCCCATCTACTAAAAATGTGTTGCACCTCTTACAAGGATCGATTCCCCTCTTGTAAATTTGTTACACCTCTTACTAGGATCGGTTCCCAATGGCTAGATTAAAGTTGCTATTTAATAGGCATCGATCATACCATCTTCAGTGATTACTTAAGATCGGTTTCACTAATAAAAGTCATACCAATACATAAGTCAGGCCTTGTGAATAGTTTTACCAAGATACATTAACAAGTTTATGAGCGGTTATACTAAACACACATATTGGTAATTCAAAATAGATTTGCAATGAATAACAATACCAATAAGCCTAGCGATTTCCCTTTCGATTCACAAAACGAGTTTATGAACTTACTTCCTTTAAACGAATGTAAAACATTGTTTCCTAGGATGAAATCTTCACTCATACCCATACATAATCACAATAGCATTCATACGATTATGTCGATTTCTTATATACAAAGTTTAATGGTTAAGAAATAAACCTCGTATTGTATTCCTTAATACTATGTCTAACTAGAGTATCATACATAGCTTCGCAGTTATGTTTTCAATATGCACGACTTGAAAGATACGTTAGGGAATGAAACAGTTCAAGTCAAATATTACTAACCTCAAGAGGAAGGATGATGTTGTCGTTGTAGATCCATACTTCTTCACATTCTTAAAGTCTTCATGTAATACTTGTAAGTCTCATATCCTAACACTTTCAAGCTAACCTATATGAAGTTGACTCTAGTGTATAATCAAGCGAGTCTTTAAATGAGTTTTGATTCACTAAAATATGACAACCAAACTTGACATACCAACGTTTGGTGGGTTCAACCGAGCTATGCTCTAACAATCTCCTCTTTGTCCGAAAAACTTAGTTTCTCTTATCCGGAAATCACTTGGACTAAACAAATGATCCCGAAACACTTTTGTTAAGCCATAAACAATCCATACAAACCAAATAAATCAACTTGCATAATCATTTATCTTAACCGGAAGCAATTGAAACAAACATAGACATTACAGCACCGCAATTGCACCGAAATTTTGTAAGCCTAAACAATTGATACCAAACAATAACGAAAGATAACAATAGTTTTTCTTAACCGAAAACAATTGAATCACAATCAAACATCCATACACAAATAATGGAATAAACATCAATTATACCAAAATTTTGTTAAGCAAAAGCAATAAAAATATTATGCAATAAAATCAGGCTTTTCTTAAATAGGAAAACAATTAACTAACAAGATTGTTACCTTAAATTCCGCATCCTCTTCTCCCCTTAAGATATGTCATTAAGCGCAAGTTCACTTAGAACTCTCCCCCATTGAAGTTGTCATCCTCCCGCCAAAACAAAAAAACAACAACAAAGAGCAACCTTTACCAGAGAAAGGTTGAAAACCGGTTTTAACTATTGCAATGCAAAAGTTGAAACCTCGAAACACATATGCTTTTATGCTAAACCAAAAGATTCAACATATTGTGACTTTTTCACATATTGTTTCTACAGGAACCCTCATGATCCTTTGATAAAGCCTACCAACATGGGCTAGAACTTAATCCCGCTAAATCAAAAAGTCACCCAAACCATAAGGTTTCATACAATATGAGATCGAATATCAAGGTAATAAAACCGAAATCAAACATCCCATAAACTCAAATGCAATACACCATAAATATTCAACAAAGAATCAAGTATTTCAATTACCTCTATCTTGTAGGAAATTAAATTGCGAAACCAACGCAAAAAGAATGAGGTCATTCCGAGTTCGGACGAAGAAGTTATGGGAAAAACAGTTTTACACTTCTTTGTATGGGGACCTCTCACTAGGATCGGTTCCCAACATTGCACCTATCACTAGGATCGGTTCCCAAGAGTTACTTGTGACGGATCACAACACTGAACTGTTTTTGACATAGCTTTTGCATACGATGTCCGAATTCGGTGATTTTTGGCTCGTTTTAACCGTAAAAACAAGAGCTACACATATATGATCAGTAGATATCAACATCATAAACTCAAAATTACCGTTTCTATCAAAACCTAAAATATAGATAGAGAAAGTATGAGTAAAGAAGAAAAGAAATCTCCCTAAAGATGTTAATTAGTCATATAATAACCGAGAGATCATGTGCTCAGTTTCATGTGCTTCCTCACTTTTCAAAAGATTGAGCACCAAGGTGAGCATGCACATTCTAACACAACTAGGTTGTGTTGAGTTGAGCCTTGTCTTGTTCGTCATGAGTGACTAAGACAGAATCATCATTCTTGACCTCTTGCTTGGTTTGTTTTCTCTTGTTCCATCTCTTGTTTTTATTCTTTGACTTGTGATGAAGAGTGTCATCATCAAAACGTTTACTAGTACAAGAGATTTCAGACATGATGTCTTTCTTTAGTCTTTCAAGAAAATTCTTGTAATTATTGTCACCAACAATTAACAGTTGAGAGTCATTCTTGTGACTAACTTTTGGTCCCTTCTTGGTTATGGAGGACTTCGGGACTCATTTAGAGTTGAGTTTTGCAGGAGCAGCTTTCTCCTTCATACCATTAGGAACATTGTCCTTTTGAATATTTTACGAAACACCCTTTCTCCAATTTGGAACATCAGATCTTGTTTTTGCATTTATAAAGTCATTTCTCTTTCTATAATTGGGTTTTTTATGAGATGACCTTGTCGAGTGATATGCAAAATTTGAACTATCATTATAATAATTCTTTTGCCTAAACTTAGGACAATACCGATCTGAGTTCCTTTGGGGAGCAATCTTAGCCAATTCTTTTGATACAAATGAAAGTGCATCTTGCATCTTACGAACTTTGCATCCCCATTGCAAGTGCCCTTTATTACCACAATAATAACAATGCTTAGTATAAATATACGAAGTATGAGTTTTAGTGTTACCTTTTTGTGGATCCTCTTGCATTGGAGCTCGACGAGTTTTATTCTTCTTCTTCTTATCCTTATTCAACGTTGTTGCTTTCTTGACATTAGCAGAAGTGCTCTCTTTGATTGTTGCTGGTTGAACAGAATTCTTAGGCTTGACTGGCTTTACTTCTTTACAATAAATAATATCATTTTTGACATCAGTGGAGGCCTTTGGTTGAGAAGAATTTGTAGCTTTAACAATTTTTACCTCTTTGTTAATATTTGAAGCATCTATTTCCTTATAGCCCAATCCTCGTGTATCACGATGATTTCTACTCGCTTCTAACATTGAGGTTAAATTGTTTGAGCTAACATTGAACTTTTTAAGGTCCAAAATTTCTTTTTCCAATGTCTTGATTTTATCAAGAGCACCAGCTAGATCAGCCTTAAGGTATTTTTCTCGTGAGAGATATACACCTTTTTTCTCTTCAAAACTCTTTCGATAAAAAGAGATCTCTACGAAGATTTTCACATTCTAATTTCTTAGAATTTAGCTCGTCTCTACGATCTTTAATAAGAGAATCACTGATTTGGTAACCAATATAATATCCTTGAAAAACCTTCTTCAATTTCTTGTTCTCACGACAAAGAGGAGTCATAAGACCAACGAAATCCGAAGAACTCAGTTTTTTATTTTCAAAGGATTCAGTAGTTTAGAGTATTCTGAGATATCCTCTTCTACTTCTAGTTCAAAATCTGAGTCATCATCATCGGAAATTTCATCCATTCTTTCTTCTAGACAAATTTTCCAGTTGTCATCGGTTTCTACATCATTAACAAGATTAACTTGTCTAGTAGAATATCTAGTGATGATTTCTTCAGATATTGATTCGTACATTCCATCATCAAGTGTTAATTCAAAACTCTTGATACCTTGCTTTACGTTAACTGAATCATTATCAGGTTCTATAAAAACCATTTTTAGATTCCAGTCTTATAGGTTGGATCGCACCAAACACAAATTGTTAGATTTTTTCGTGTTTGCCTGCTCTGATACTAATTGAAAAGACGATGGTACCCAAATATACCTCAATCTAAAACTTTTCCACCTATAAGTCCTTTTCCGAAAGTGATTGTCTATGGACTAAGTCGAGACAACACAACTAGTCGGTTCACACTTCGAGTGATCTTCTATGGATATGAGATCGAGACAATACAACAACGAAGTATGTTTACTTGATAATAGGTTCGGACTTAACCAAACTCTAGGGATTGTCTATCAAGTAAAATAGGAATAAACGTTTGTGTGATTTACTTTAAATTATAATAAACACAATTATAATTGCGGAAAATAAAAGTAAATGACACAGCAAGATTTTGTTAACGAGGAAACCGCAAATGCAGAAAAACCCCGGGACCTAGTCCAAAATTGAATACTCTCAGAATTAAGCCGCTATACAAAATCAAACCAACTTCGTATAGTTGAAACCAAGCAACTAAACCTATAGTTCACCTAGTTTCCTAAGTATCCCTGCGCCTCCAACTTGCAGTAAGTCACGCACTTGGAACAATTCATTTGGTTCGTATTCCAAACAGTAAAGGAACAAAAAATCTGTTCGGTAACAACTCTTTTCAAACAAAGTGATATGAGTTTGAAAAAGGCTATTCCGTTTAACCAATAAACTCCTTTGTCGGGTCCTTAGATCAATCTCTTAACAACTACCGAAGTAATTGTTAGATTATGCAATCAATACTATTAATCACAAAGAAGTGTATTGATGCCGATCTACTCAACCAATCAATCCAATCTATCACAAGGATAAACCGATTATAGTTAGATCCCTTTCCAGCCGAAACAAGTATTGTGCACACCAAAGATTCTGAACACAAAAAGTCTTTTTGTCTTCAAATCTTCTTTAATCTTCAATCAGCGCCTGCACACAATCAACTTGAATCTCTTGTGATCAATCACACACAGAACGGAGTCTGTTAACGTTGGATTATCAAAAGACGTCTTTATATCTACAAACAGTCTAAAGATCCCCGTCGAAACTTCGATCTAGTTTGAGTGAATCTTATATCAGTGGAGAAGATTCTCAAGCATAAACAAACTAGGTGCAATCAAAGTTTAACCACCGTTAGTCAATCAAATCAATCGAAAACTAAAATAAACTGCAATTATCTAGTTTCCCACCAACGGTACTAATAGAGCTTCTCAATCCCAAAGAAGTATTTAAATTGAGCGGCCATAGGAGATTTCGCCTAATTAGGTTACTTCCTCTCCGAATAGGCGGCTCCACCAGCAACAACACAACTGAGGTAGTTTTGCTGGCTCTGAGGATTAGTTTGCTAGGAATGCAAACTTAAGTATTTATAGACAAGGAAGTTTGGACACCAAGGAATTTCCAAAACCGAATATTCTCAAAGATATGCAATAAACACAAAATCGGTTTTCATAACTCCTGAAAATGCACTGTCCAAATATTGACCGAAATCCCAATAGAAAAATCTATGATCAGTAAATGCACATTACTAATTATTATTTTCTAAAGATATGCATTTAATTGCTGGAGATTAAATAGCATATAAAAACTAAGAAACCTTAATTAAAAGATTCTCAATTTATTTCGATCATGGGATTCTCCTTAAGCTATTAAGGAATATCTTTGAACAATTAATGATAAGAGTTATTTCACATGTTCAAAGTATGTCGACATCTTTACTTTGCAAGTCCTTTTTCATACTTACAATCTTGGAAACGATTTGCCACACTTCCAAACAAGTTTAGAATTGGTTCGTCTGAATTCCAAGAACTATGTGATTGATTATCCTATCAAATCACCAATCATGGGTTTCACGGTTCTACCAAAACAAGTTCGGTTCTACCTCCATGTGAGTACTGTGCATAGTCATGCTAGTTACCAAAATTCGGTTGACTAGGTACTAGGATCGGTTCCCCACAACTTATGGGAACTACCTGTATTCGGCTGCACATGTCCATAGTAACGGTTCCTCCAAAACTACAAACTTGTTGCACATGTTTATAGGATCGGTTCCCCCATCTACTAAAACCGTGTTGCACCTCTTACAAGGATCGATTCCCCTCTTGTAAATTTGTTGCACCTCTTACTAGGATCGGTTCCCCAATGGCTAGATAAAAGTTGCTATTTAATAGGCATCGATCATACCATCTTCGGTGATTACTTAAGATCGGTTTCACTAATAAAAGTCATACCAATACATAAGTCAGGCCTTGTGAATAGTTTTACTAAGATACATAAACAAGTTTATGAGCGGTTATACTAAACACACATATTGGTAATTCAAAATAGATTTGCAATGAATAACAATACCAATAAGCCTAGTGATTTCCCTTTCGATTCACAAAACGAGTTTATGAACTTACTTCCTTTAAACGAATGTAAAACATTGTTTCCTAGGATGAAATCTTACTTCATACCCATACATAATCACAATAGCATTCATACGATTATGTCGATTTCTTATATACAAAGTTTAATGGTTAATCAATAAACCTCGTATTGTATTCCTTAATACTATGTCTAACTAGAGTATCATACACAGCTTCGCAGTTATGTTTTCAATATGCACGACTTGAAAGATACGTAGGGAATGAAACAGTTCAAGTCAAATATTACTAACCTCAAGAGGAAGGATGATGTTGTCGTTGTAGCTCCATACTTCTTCACATTCTTCAAGTCTTCATGTAATACTTATAAGTCTCATATCCTAACACTTTCAAGCTAACCTATACGAAGTTGACTCTAGTGTATAATCAAGCGAGTCTTTAAATGAGTTTTGATTCACTAAAATATGACAACCAAACTTGACATACCAACGCTTGGTGGGTTCAACCAAGCTATGCTCTAGCATGGTCCCTCTGGACTAGTATGAATAACTTCATCTTCCAAAACCTGAAAGAAACCCATTTAGCTGTCATAGCAAGAGCCAGAGCCATGCTTTTAACTAGAAAAATCTGTCTTATTGTTTCTCCTACTATTCCTATTAACCTATGTGATACATGGATGCCCCCCTCTGTTGGTTGGATTAAGTATAATACTGATGGTGCCTATGATGATCTTTCTGGAGCAAATGGTGCAGGATATGTGATGCGGGATTTCTCAAGAAAAGCCTCATTTTGTGCCTCCCTGGTTTTTGAAGTAGAGTCTGCTGAAGAAGCTGAAGCCAGAGCTATTTGCGCAGTCCTTAAGAAAGCCTTGGAGCAGCGGTTAACCCATATCATTATTGAAAGTGATGCGAAAAATCTCATTGAACAATTTTCAGCTGGCCTGTTTGATGGAAACTCGCGTACGGATGCTATTTTCAAAGGCATTCAGTTTTTCTCTTCTAAATTAGTGGCTTGTATTTTTAACTTCCAACAGCGTGTTTGTAATTCTGTAGCTCATGAGTTAGCTCAATGGGAAAAAACAAACAAAGCCTCTATGTACTGGTCTGTGCCTCCTGTTTGGCTATTGCCAATAGTTGAGGGGGGTCATTAGCCTTTTTGAACCTGGCCAAATTGGGGTATACCCAGATTAATTGGGGTATACCTAATGAGACAAAACTTGGGTCATTTTGAAGTAAAAAAAGCCACCCCTTAACCATGTATTTTCTAAATGGCTAATATAACCTTGTTTAATTAACACTAAAGTTATGAAATTTTGTTTTTGATTGAACTCAAGATTTTTGATGGAAAAAAATTGTTCTGAAACTATGAAAAGTCGACAAGGTCGACGAATGAAGAAGATGCCGACTGTATTTGGCCGGCAAGGTAAATGAATGTAGACGACGCCGACTAACTTTGGCCGGCAGGTATTCAAATGAAGACAATGCCGACTTTATTTTTTTTTGACATACATGAGACGACTAATATTAGTCGGCAAGGTCTACAAAAAAAAAACCCGCCGACTGTTGAGAAAAATGTGGAATCATGTATTAGTCGGCAAGGTCTACAAAAAAATACCCTGCCGGCTGTTGAGAAAAATGTGGAATCATGTATTAGTCGGCAAGGTCTTCAAAAAATACCCTGCCGGCTGTTGAAAAAAATTACAGTCGCAATGGCTATTATGAAAAGTCGGCAAGATATGCATGTTACGACCTTGCCGACTAAAGACACAGAAATCATAATTTTCGATTTCTAACCTAAAATAACAATCATATAACAATCAAATCACACAACACAATGATGTGTTTGAGTCTAGACATCACTTACAGTCTTCTTTTCGCCGGTAGAATCAACCATTTTTTGGAAAATCAAAGTTGAAGATTTTCGGTTGATGGAAGAAATGGAAGAAGATGAAGGGGAAGAGCAGAGAGATTAGGGAAGATTAAGAGTTTTTTAATTTTTAATTTTAGGGTTTAATTTCAAGTTAATTAGTTCAAAGGTATTAAAGTAAACTCACCCATATTTGGCCTCCCCTTAGTAAAGGCACTAGGTCCATTTAAATCTGGGTATACCCCAATTAGGCCAAGTTAAAAAAAAAAAAAAAAAAACTCTAAACTGCCCTTCTTATATTCGTAGAGTTATCAATATCTCCTTTTAGTTTCAATCTCTTCTCTTTCTTCCTCTCCGCATCACCACCACCACCTCCCCCGCTGTGAACAAATTGATCATCAAGTAAATAAGTTTAATCTTATTCATAGTTCATCTTCTTCCTACTCTTCTTCTTTTTCATTTGTAGGTTTGATTTGCAAAATAAGATTTCTGGTAATTTCAGAGTCGAACTTGTTTGAATTATTGAAGCTAAAGAAGTAATTATGATGATGGCGGCGGCGGTGGAGGAGGTATGAATTTGAATATATTTTATGATTTTGTTTTGAGATTTTGGGTTACATCAGATACTTTATTCCATTGTGATTTTATGGAGAGGCCAAATGATACGAGTTATGTTGTTACATCATGATTCAGATGCAAGAAAAAATGGAGTTGCAAATCTGTTTGTTAAGATAAAATAGGTCTTAATTTGCTACAATTTTAGGATAGAAATTATAATTTTTTGGTCAGGTCTTATTGTATGTTTTCTTTGGTTTTGAATTTGGTGTATATTATCCCAGAATTTAAGTGGTATATTTAGAATATAAAGCTCCTTGAGATGTTCTCCAAGTATGGGAATATTTTGTCTTTGTAAAGTTTCAATGACTCAAGAAGGGAAGAGCAAATGGTATGAATTTGTTCAGTATGAAAATGAGGAATCTGCCACGACGGCTATCGACAAGGTTAACAAATATACTGTTGAAGGCAATCAAATGTATGCACTTAATTTTTCGTTGGTGTGTAGTTTATTATTCCCTTAGCAAGCTTTGTTGTGATGTACATTTTAATTTAATTGTCAAAGTCATTTTGTTTTTACACTAATCATTTTGTGAATGATGTTTGTTGTAGATATGTTGCACCTCTCGTGAAAAAGAGTGAGCGACCCTCTACATAAAAATTGTGGACTTGGAGGAGCTTCTTACGGAGGAGTTCTCCAAGTATAAAAACATTACCTCTTGGTTGTCATGAAAGACAGCAATATTTGTGAACTTTGATAGTCCTGATGAGGCGAAAAAAGACAATGAAAGCCACAATGGGATATAATTTGGTAAAATTTCTATCATCTCATTTTCTTAAGTACATTATTGGTCCAACCGCGCCTGAGTTTGGTTGTTCTAAGTTAACTGTACCCTTTGCTAAATGATAGGGTCTAAGGTTTTATATGTCGGGAGAGCCTAAAAGAAAGCAGAGTGCGAAAAAAATATTGCTTGATCAGTTTGCGGAACGTCGTCAGGACCAAGTCCAGAAATTTGAGGTATTAATGCAGTTGCCTCTCGCATTTTCTAATTTCTGTGTAAGTAGCTTGTTTGTCTAACCATTTCTTTGCAATCCAGGGTTTTAATATATATGTTAAGAAAATTGATTAATGTGTATATTCAGTGGCACAAATCACCTCCGCAAAGATAATGCTTGATGACAAAGGAATTAGTAAGGGGTTTGGATTTGTATACTTCACCACTCCCATAGCAGCTTATCAAGAAGTGAACAACCTGCACAGTATACTACTAACCCTGCTACATGTTTAGAGGCATGAGTTGCTCTGAATTAGTTTCTTTGTTAAATTTATGTTTATTAAGATTTAATGTCTTATCCTACTGGTGTGCGAACAGTTAGTTTGTGTGCTCCAGAAAAATTGTCTTTTACTAACACCATAATAGATGACCGTTGCCACGGTGGGATGGCCGACCGAAAAAATCGACGCGAAAGTATCATTTTTCCTAACGCGATGGGAAAGTATCACTTTTTTAACACGGTACGAAAATATCATTTTTCCTGACACGACGCGAAAGTATTAAAAGTATCATTTTTCCTGACACAGGGTGAAAGTATCATTTTTCCTGACACGGGGTGAAAATATCATTTTTCCTGACACAGGGTAAAAGTATCACTTTTCTTGAAACGGAAAATTAGCCGATGCATAACCCAAAATATGGCTGCATAATGTGTTATGCATCCTTTGTGGTGGTTTGCATAAGGGCTACGCATTCAATTTTCGAAAATTGTGCCTAAAGTGAAAGTATCATTTTTCTTGAAACGGCAGGAGTACATCGTTTTATTAGTGGCAACGGAAAATAAGTTGATGCATAAACCAAAATATGGTTACATAAAGTATTATGTATCCTTTGTGGTGGTTTGCATAATGGATATATATTTAATTTTCCAAAAATTGTGCCTAAAATGATAAACATATCCGAATTTTTTGTAAAAACTCTAAATTTGATATTGTTGTTTGTACTCATTGCGTAGATTTTTTTAAAACCTTTCCAATGAGATAAAATTTGTAAAATTCTAAGGCACGGAATTTTAGATATGTTATATTAAAGTTTGGTTGTCAATTATACCCCTAAAAAATAGGATACAGAAAGAGTTATAGTAATTGGGCTAAAAGGGTGGGACAAGTTAGTCCTTTCATTGTTGATTGAATATTTTTTTGTTACAAGCACCAAAAATCTTTTTGTGTCAAATTGAGAAAAAAGTCATGCTTCACATTAACACAAAGTCACCATATATAGAGTCCTCCATCGCTTCGCTCGGTCGGCCTAATTACACATTAAGTATTGTTTCTCACCTGAGGGAATATTCTTATAAACCAACAAATGACACAGATTTTGTGTTTATGAGATGGAAATAAAAAGTCGGAAGCATTATGCCCCAGTTAGCCACATCAGGCATGAAACTCAAACATAGGGCTGTCAATAATAGCCCGAAATCCGAAATCCGTTTCCGAGAATTCATGATCCTATAGGATTTTATCCGTTATATCGGATGTCGGATCGGATTTTTTCCCATTAACGTAACGGAATCGGATTAGACCCCATCCGATTGTTAAGTTCCGACATCCGATAACACATATGAATGTATTAGTAATTTCCTACCTCTAGGATAAAGATGTTGACTATCGGAAATTGTATTCTTAGAAATTATCATACATTATCGGAATTTCTAACCGGATTAGTAATTTTTAATCCCTTTTACCCAATTTTTTCATATTTTTAGTAATTATCGGAATTTATCGGATTTCCGATAAGTTAACCTATCGGAATCGGATTCGAATTTTAAAATTCCGTCGGATGTTATCGGATTTCGGAATTCCGATAACTACTAACCTATCGGAATCGGATTTCCTAAAATCCGTCGGATTTTCATCCATTGCCAGCCCTACTCAAACATGTGATCCTTGCAATGTAATTTGAACACAAGACACTTTGCTTTAGTTTGTACAGTATGCCATTTTTATTGATATCATCTCATTATCCTATTTATGATGCTTTTCTCCAGGTTGCTACTACTTTGTTATTTTATTGGTTGGATTATCCTCCACATTCTTCCAGGTATACTCTCTCTTCATGTATTTATTGATTTAGTAATTTCATTTGCTTGTACCGTGTGAAATTAAATGTTGAAACATTGAAGTAGCTATATTACAAACTTAAACTTGTGGTGTAATGGTAGCACAGCTGACTCCACGTTAGAAGATAGAACTCGTGGTGTAATGGTAGCACAACTTACTCCACGTTAGAAGATACGTGTTCGATTCACGTCTGGTTCATTAATTCTAGTACATCAATTTTTGGGGATAAACTTTGGTTGTTGACACTAGATTTTGGGGTCAACTTTGGTTGTTGATACCATATTTTGGGATCAGCTTTGGTTGTTGATTCCATAAATAATCTGAACATTTTCTAAATTTTTAATTTTGGGATTAACTATGGATGTTATTTATTTATTTTATTTTCTGATTTTTGTTTTGGGATCAATTTCTGTTGTTGACACCATATTTTTTTCTTCTTATTTTCTGATTTTTGTTTTTGGGATCAACTTCGGTTTTTGATACCATATTATGATGTCAACTTCGGGTGTTGACACTATAATTTTGTATTTTTGTTATTTTGGGATCAACTTTAGTTGTTGACCCCATATTATTATTATTATTTCCTGATTTCTGTTTATATATTTTTTCTTATTTTCTAGATTATTTTTTTGGGATCAACTTTGGTTGTTGGCACAACTAGCGGCGGCGGTGGTGGTGGTGGTGGCGGCGGCGGCAGTGGTGGCGGTGACGGACTAGTGGTTGTGGTGTTCCAGTGGTGGTGTTCCGGTGGTGGAGTGGTGGTGGCGGTTAGTAGGTGGTTTTTCGTTGAGCGGTGGTGGTGGAATGGTGGTTTAATGTTGGTGGTGGTGGTGGATATGTGGTGGTGTTAATGGTGGTGGAATGGTGGTGTTGGCAGCCATAAAGTGGTAGAGAAATAAATTTGTTGTATTTTGAAATAAATAAAAATATTATATGAGTGAGGGTATTAAGGTAATCTATTTTTAAATAGATAAATTTTTTGAAGGATAATGGTATATTTGTTGGGTGTCAAAACTAGGGGTATATAATTAATATACCCTTTTCACAATTCCATATGTACGGAGGATTGGTTTTAGGATCCCTTTTGGTAGGTAAGACTTAAAGGGTACACCTAATCTTTTCAATTTGTTCCTCGAATTTCAACCACCAAATGTTCAATCAATTTGTTCAACTGTTTGAATGAATCTACCAAGCACAAAGGGTTCAAAAGAAGACTAATTTAGTTTCATATCAGGTTTGTAATGCTTTGGTTTGTTTTCCTTTTCCTTTAGGGCACTTCAGGTGATTTACTTTGGTTTTGGACCATCCATAGAACATCATTCCATTTTATACATAATTTTGGCGATAATTTTTGGGAAGATCATAGCCAAAGCTCATAATTCGTAATAGGCACAAGTAGCCTACTCACAAAGAGATAACTAGCTTCTTCAGCAAATTCATTCTTTTAATGATTTTTTGGTAGTGTTTTTTTTTTAAAAAAAAAAATCAGGGAACTAAGTTGGTAGGATTACTGATAAATGTATATTACCATTGGGCACAAGAATAATTTATGCATCACCATTGAGCATCAAACCAAGGAGACCAGGTCCCTTCGAGAGTCGTGTGAGAAGTTCAAATTAGATATGGATAATTTGTGTGAAGAAGTTGAAGTGTAAAGTTAGAGAAGCTTTTCTGAGTTCCGAGCTACAAAATGAGATCAAAATACGGGAAGCCGGGTCCACACAGCTGTTTAGTAGATCATCATAACCTGCTTTCAGCTATTTGAAAATAAGGTACATATAATATATCTTCATAACCTTCAATTTGCTATAAATATAAAATGATAACCTTCATATCTTCATAACCTGCTCTCAGCTATTCAAAAATAAGGTACATGAGTCCATTGATGCAAGTAAGAATCTGGAGTAGATCTTCACCTTCTGCTCCAAGCATCTTTTTAAAAAATGGAACTTTAAAGGTTTGGCATGGATCTCTCCCAGACTCTCTTTGGTGAGTCTCTTCATGACATGTGAATCTTACTCCTGTCCCTACTCCCTAGACCATATGAGTAGATGAAAATTGAAAAAGCTCCTCTACTTCCATTAAGAAAGACTATACAGAACAAGATAATGACACTGTGGTCAGTTGTTCTTCTTACCATCGATATTTATAGTCCAAATTATATCTCTTGACGTATAGAAAATAATCTAGGTTGCAGATGTGTTAGCTGCATCCGTTTTTAACAGTAGATACCAAGAGGTCCCCCCGTAATCCAGTGATTAATTAGCTACCAAGATGTAAAACTACTAAAACACCATATCACTCATACGTAGAAATCATAATGATTATTGAAAATACCTAGAACAGGTCATATTACAGAATCCAAAGAGAACACTGATGAATTCATCTATGTAAAATACTCCTTCCCTTGGAAATAGCAACAACACATATTTGAATAACTGATTCAGGGTATGGCTTATCTTCACCTAATATTGTGTCTTTGGTTGTTTAGGTTGTATCAGTTTTTATACTGTTTTAACTTCTATCTTCCTAATGGTAAGACTGTTATTTGGTTTTTCTCACTAATATAACCGAATCAGTATGAGTATGTCTAAACTAGATTAGCATTATGGACAGCAGTACGTCCAAGACTAACAAATAGATAATACCAATACAATATGGACAGGGGAGTTCCATAAGAAACGTTACTTCATAGATGTTCTTGAGGTATGCTGGCTGTTGCCAGAGCGTTTTTATTTTTCGTTACCTTATCGGAATTTTATTTCTGATTATGGCTCATGTTCAATTCTATCTCATCATTAAGCCTTATTTCGCAGATTGTCCAGGAAGCCCGCATATCAGGAGAACATGCACAGGTTCATACAAAACGTGTCTATAGTAGGAATTGAAGTTGATTGCAGTGGAGATTTATGGTAAGAACTACCGTGATAATGTTGTAGTTAACACTATTTTGTACACTCAATCTAAATTAGGACAATAACACAGGCTACTCCATGTTGAGTGCGTTGAAAATCTGAAACTGTGAATCATTTTGTGAGTTTATAAATAGTTTGCAAACTGTTGGACTATCCTCATATGTCCAAAGGATATGAATTCTTGAATTCATGTTTGCTGATCACGTTAACATTTTAGATGTTATGTACTTGAAGCTGGAGATGAAACATACATGTATTGTATCTCCGCCCTATTGACATATATCTATTATTCATCCTTATTGTGTAATTACAGGTGTCAATTTATCCAAGTCCATAGTTAATTGATCACAAAAAAACAAAAAAAATGGAAATGAAACTTTAGAAGTTCGGTATGCACAAGGATCAATCTTACTAATTTGTTTTCTATAATCTCCACATTTTCTTACAATTTTTTCTAAGATTTGATTGACGTCTACATTTAAAACACCTTTGCATCAGTCATACAGTTTTTACACAACAATAATCAAAGATGGGTGATTGTAGCATATCTTGATTGTCAATTAGATTAGATGAGGTGTTTTTACTATTTCGATTATTTATTTTATCATTTGAAATGGAAGTCAGTGGACTTTTATTTTTTACAATTAACAACATATGAGTTGGTTGAAGTTGTAGGACGTCAGTGGATCACTAGGTAGAGAAGCTGCAACAATGACTACTCTTTCGTGGTAGGTAATGTGATGAGCACATTCATAACTAGGTATAATATTCCCTTGCATCATAATGAGTAGAAGCTTAGTCTGTCTATGAGTTGCATTGTGGTTCCCTAATATGTTTTGGCCCTTTTTCAATTCAATGACACAACACATTTTTTCTTACTCATAAAGAATTTTCATCGTGCATGGAATGGTTTTACTTACTTCAGAATTTTAATTGCATGTGGATGCTTGCATTATGTCTCATGGAAATCCATCAGTTGTTGAAGGATTTCCATAAATTTGGTGAATACATGTGCCAACAGAGGCAATTACATACAAAAATATGACAAAGTTAGCTCTTGCTATAAACTTGATCACAATTTCAACGGGGTGATGCATTTTAACCAAGTTAATCATCTAAAATTCTCAATAGACAACGTTCCTTTTCTTTTCGTTTCTTCTATTTTCTTTTTATTTTGGTTTAATTATACAGACATATCTTCTGCTAAGATGTTGCTACTTACTTGGAAATGGTAGGAGTCCAAATTGTTGACATTTGCTTGGCTATACAAGGTCCAAATTGTTGAAATTTGCTCGGCTATACAAGGTCCAAATTGTTGACATTTACTTGGCTATACAAGGTCCAAAGTTGATAGCGTTTGATCAACTTTCAGAAGCTCTACTCTACTTGCCGAAGGTGAAATGACTTTGTTCAAGCGTACTGAGTAAGATGAAGATATACTCTCTTCTTAAAATCCCTTTATGTCTATGAAGAATTTGCGCTTCAGTGTCAATTTTTAAATTCCAACTTACATTAGGAAATGGTACTTGTTGTCTTAGCTCAAATGGCAGAGCACATGGTTCTCAACCATAAAGTTGTGGGTTCGACTCCCACAGATTGCAGAGGTATTTGAGTAGGCTGAAAACCTTACATGCTTCCGATTATAATATTATCTCAAGTGCATTAAAAGTCATAGATTTTAATAAGTAATGCCATATATTCTTTATGAAGATTGAGTGAGCTTCCTGAACGACCAACTGCATCTGAGCATGCCCGAAGATATCTTACTGAACTTCAACAGGTAAGAATTCTTTGGGCATGTGTGATCATCTGATACATAAAGAGTAGAATCATATATATCTTTCTACTTAGGTGTCGTTGGTGTACTATACAATTGAACAAGAGAAGAAGAATCAATCAGATTGAATAAATTACATCCATTCAAGAATTCGAACAAATAACATCTATTCAGTATCAATCCATGTATGAGCATGGTTCCTAAGTGGGTGGCTGGTAGGTTACACTATGACTGAATGTCATTTCAGGCTCTTGAAACTTACACTCGATAACAAAACAGATCACTTCAATTGGATTTATTCATATGAGTTAGTTATAAAGTTTTAGTTGATTTTTCTATACAATTTCTGTTTTTTCCCAAAATTTTGGCTTGGTGGGTAATTGAGACCTATATGGTCAAGCTAATGAATACAACTGAATAATGTTGGAGTTGCTGAATCTGGAGAAGTCAAAAGCTTTGGTGTTAATGGAAAGTAGTGTTGGTATGCATACAACTGAATACGTTAGGTAAAAAAACGTATCTCATTGGTTTTTATTTTGTACGGGAGCACGATCATTGACTTACGACAAGGTCCAGTTTTGGTAATTAGGTAGATTAATTGATTCTGCTTACTAAATTTTTTGGCGCTGCTCTCAATGATTGTAGTTTACCGGTTTACAACAAGGTCCAATTTTTGCCAAGAAGATAGTTACCATGAATCTGCATACAACTGAACACGTTAGGTATAACGCGTCTCTCGCTATTAATATAGTTCAATGGCTTACTACAAGTTCCACTTTCGGTAACTTAGGTAAATTTTTTGATTCTGCTTACTGAATTTGTTTGAACTGCTCTCATTGATTATAGTTTAATGGCTTAGAACAAGGTCCAGTTTCGGGCAAAATGATAGTTACCATGAATCTTCCAAAAAAAGTGAAAGATAGTACAGATTGTGGTTTTGATGTTGAAGTTTGCACACATATATGTATTGTTTGCATGGAGAATGAAGGAGTGGCTCGTCGACTGCAGTTTCACCAGCTATGTGGAAGTGTTGATAGTAAAATGACACTAGCTCCTATGTGAAGGATATTTATCGACAGGAAGAAGGTAACAACTCCACTTTGTAGACTCTATGAAGAAATGTGAGTTTCATGTTTCTGAATATTTCTTCGATATTCCCGTCAGCATTTTCTCTTTGTATCAGACATATCATGTGCTTATTGATTCACTTTCATGACATTCAATTGCGAGTAACCAGTTCCAAATTCTTGAGGATTTTCAATAGAGAGAACTTGTAATCATTACTGCTTTGGCAACATGAGCAGTATTTTTCATTGAGATGTGTAACAGTCCTCATTTCAGGCAGTGTCATATAATTCCTTGAGCAACATTTTTCATTGTGCTGCAACAGTCTTCTCAGGTAGTGTTGTACGATCCCATTTTAAAAACTATACTTTGTCTCGCCTTTTCAAAACCTTAACATTGATGTCATCCAATGACTGTATCTTATTTGCGAGAATGGACTGGACTCCTATAAGCCAGGTTTTTTGTTAGTTTCTATACCTTTTTCTTATTGATATTTCATGGATATAATAAATTTTAGTAAGTTCAATAGCTTGGATCCTTCATACATATTACCCACCTCTATTCAAATAAAGTAATTATGGTTGGATTTGCAAGCATTGTGGTTACATCTAATATCCTGATGCCACTAATTTTAAGTGTTTTAGTATGAGTCCGTAGATTAAACTGAATCAATCAAATGATTGTTAATTTTTCTTTGGGATTCTCCTTCAGGGTAAAATTTGTTGGTTCGCAATATTATTGACTTTTTAGAAAGAGATAAGAAGACTGACCGATTGATTTAATATTTTGGATTACCGAATATGTGGAACCCAAAATGCTGGCCCGTTATGTAAAAAATAAGTGAAACATCTTATTTGTAAGATTTTCATCTTTTTGGTCATTGGTTGTGCACATCAGTTAGGACCCGTTTCAGGTTTGGGAAATGGTTTTAATAGCTTGAATGGCTAAGTAGTCGCTACTATTTGCGAGGTTTCCATGGCTAAATTTGATTGTGGGTGCCTATGTTTGTAGTCATTCTCCAAATAACAAATAAGGTGCAAGAAGTTTGACGCGTGTATGAAGGCTAAAAAACTCATGTCAAATACTATCTCCGACCCAAATTAGACGAGCTAATAGTACAATTTAAAAATGATTTATCTCTCAAACTATACCGTGGATATTCGGAAATTTTATATCGTTGAAAAGCATTTTAAAACATCTACGTAACGAATATAAACATGACTATTTGTAGAACCTATAATATATTACTGAAATCAAAAGCACACTTGCAGGAAAGAACAATAGCAAACCAAAGAAAGAATTCAAACTGACAGAGAGTTTCTCACAAGAAGAACACAGGTCCTAGCACCCTATAAATACTAATACTAGTAACAGTACTTTCCTAATAAAATTCTACCAAACTTGGAACATGGAATTCCCTAACATAAGAAAACTTCTAAAGCTAAACCAAATTCCCAAATATAGTTCACTATCCTTATTATATCTCCAGTTCTAGAACAGTCTAGAATAGTCTCGGTTAGACTGGATTTCTAACAGCCTCCCTCGAACCGAGACTCTTCAAGCTAATCATTCCCAGCATCCCTCGCAGCTTGACAAAGGTTTCAGTCTTTAACGGCTTCGTGAAGATATCAGCAACTTGTTCACCACTGTAACAGAATTCCACGACTATCTCCTCATCATTTACTATCTCACGGATATAGTGATACTTGATATCAATATGCTTGCTCCTTCCATGGAAAACAGGGTTCTTTGTGAGTGCAATAGCAGACTTGTTGTCTCATATGATCTTTGTAGGTACTTCTTGTTCATGGTTAATCCACTTTAACATTCTCCTTAAACATATAGCTTGAGTAGCACAAGAAGAAGCAGCTTTATACTCCGCTTCTGCAGTGGACAAAGCAACCACTTGTTGCTTCTTCGATGACCAACAGAAAAAACCTGATCCCATATGAAAAGAATAACCTGAAGTGCTCTTCCTTGTCTCATTATCACCAGCCCAATCACTGTCGGTGCAACCAATCAAATCTGATTTTTGAGACATTATATAGAAAATTCCATAATCAATCGTGCCACTGACGTAACATAATATACGTTTTGCTGCTTGCAAATGAGATTGATGTGGAGACTCCATGAAACGACTAATTATGCCAACTCCATACACTATGTCTGGTCTTGTAGAGGTCAAGTATAGAAAGCTACCAACAAGACGTTTAAAATATGTTGGATTAACAAGTTCACCTGTACCATCCTTCACAAGCTTCAAGTTATCTTCAACTGGAGTTGAAATTGGATTGCATCCATTCATCTTGAAGCGTTCCAAGATATCTTTTGCATATTTTTGTTGCGATACAAAAATTCCATCAGCTTTTTGTGAAACCTCATGACCAAGAAAATAAGACATTAATCCCAAATCCGTCATTTCAAATTCTTTGATCATAGCCTACCGGAAATCTTTAATCATCTTCGAATTGTTGCCCGTAAAAATAGGGTCATCTACATATAGGCAAATGATAACCATATTACCTTGAGAATTAGTTTTTACGTATCGAGTATGTTCATATGGACACTTCTTAAAGTCATTATCGACAAAATAATTGTCAATACGTGTATACCAAGCTCGAGGAGCTTGTTTCAATCTATACAAAGCTTTCTTTATCTTGTATACTTGGTTTTCTTGACCTTTCACGGAGTACCCATGAGGTTGCTCTACATACACCTCTTCCTCAAGAACACCATTCAAGAAAGCAGATTTCACATCCATCTGAAAAATACTCCATTTATGTTGTGCAGCTAAAGCAATGATCATTCGGATGGTGTCAAGTCTAGCTACAGGTGCAAATACTTCAAAATAATCAATACCCAGTTTTTGTTTGTAACCTTTCGCCACCAACCTCGCCTTAAGACGATCCACTTCCCCATCAGGCCTATACTTTGTTTTATAAACCCATTTTACACCAATTGCTTTTTTTACCTTGTGGAAGTGTAGTAAGATCCCATGTGTTATTCTTCTTAATTGCTTCAATTTCATCATCCATAGCTTTTACCCATCCTTGATTTTGAACAGCTTCATCAAATATTATTGGATCACAATCTCCAAAAAGTGCAAAATTTACCAATGCTTCATCTTCGTCATTGTCATTAGTTAAAACATAGTCTTGTAAGCGAGCTGGAAAAACACGATTACGTATAGGAAGAGACATCACTCCTTGCTGTGGCGATGATGGTAGTGTATCCGTACTAGGTGTGTTATCCTGACTAGGTGGAGTCACTAATGTAGTCGGAACTACTTGTGTATTTACTTCAGGGTTCTAAACATCAATTGTCTTTGTTGTTGACATTTGTATATTCCAATCCCATTGACCTTGTTCGTCAAATATTACATCACGACTAACAACTATCTTCCCAGTCTCTGGATTGAACAACTTGTATCCTTTTGTCGCACTATTATTACCAATGAAGATGCATTTTTCACTTTTGTCATCAAGTTTCTTACGGATTTTATCTGGTACATGAGCATATGCTATGCATCCAAATATTTTTAGATGTCGAACACTAGGTCTTCTGCCACACCATGCTTCCTCTGGAGTTTTATTCCACACACTTTTAGTAGGACATCTGTTCAACAAGTAAACACCACAAGAAACCGCTTCACCCCAAAAACCTTTTGGAAAATTTCTGGTTTTCCTCATGGTACGAACCATCTCCATTATAATTTTGTTCTTTCTCTCAGCAACACCGTTCTGTTGAGGTATATACCTTGTGGTTATTTGATGTTGAATACCACACTCCTCCATAAAAGTATCAACAACGGTGTACTCAGTACCTCTGTCGGTACGCAGCACCTTAATCCGACTACCAATTTGATTTTCAGCGTGAGATTTGAACTTTTTGAATGCATTAAATGCGTCGTTTTTCTGTTTTAACAGATAAACCCAAGCTTTTCTGCTGAAATCATCGATGAACGTAATAAAATACATGTTACCTCCACGATAAATTTCTTCTATAGGACCACACAAATCAGAATGAACCATCTCCAACGGTTGTTCTTCCCTCCTTCCTTTTCCTACAAGGAAAGGATCTCGGTGTTGCTTTCCGAAAATACAATTTTCACATTTTCCATCAGGAAAAACAATGACTGGCAGGCCTGACACCATCTCCTTCTTTGCAAGTAATTGCAAACTATTTAAGTTAACGTGTCCCATTCTCATATGCCATAGAAAAGAGTCATCAGAATCAGAAGAATTATAACAGTGCTCTTTTGGGTATTGAATGTTCAATGGAAATAAACAATTCTTGGTCATCTGTACCTTTGCAATTTGTCGTCTTTGCCGGTCATGGATAGTACAAATTCCATAAAAAAAAATCATGGTGTAACCTTTTTCTGAAAGTTGACCCATACTCAACAAATTTTGATGTAATCCAGGAACATAAAACACATCTGAAATATATGCGCGAGAACCATTTTTCAGAATGATGTTAGATTTTTTCTTTTCCCATCACCGGAACTGTAGTACTATTCCCAAATTTCACATTTGAACGTATCGACTCATTCAAATCAACAAACAATTCCTTTTTTCCACACATATGATTGCTACACCCATTGTCTTGAAACCACTTGTTGACTTTGTTCTTCTGCAGGATGACATGCTAACAACAAAGTCTCGGACTCTTCCTGTTGCTTTTCAACCAGATTTGCCTTATTGTTAAAGACAGCCTTCTTCTTAGATTTACATTGAGATTTATAATGACCAAGATGCTGACACTTATAACAACGAACTTTATATCTGTCAACATAATTGTTACCTTCACCGCTTTCTTGTTGCCGATTTGAATTTGCCTGTGGGTCGCTCTTCCAACTTGTCTGACTTTGAAGTGCTTCTTCAGTAGGTTGCATATGAGATTTTTCTTTCATCCTCTGCTCATATGCTTGCAACGAACCCAACAATTCATCGATAGTCATATCAGAAAGTGTATCACACTCTTCAATTGCAGTCACCTTCGACTCGAAGTTATCTGGTAAGCTACGGAGAATTTTTTTCTATAACCGAAAGATCATCTATCTTATCACCATTAGCCTTCATCTCATTAACAAGGCTTAATGTCCGTGAAAAGAAATCACAAAGAGATTCAGTCGATTCCATCTGAAGAAGTTCATATTTTCTTCTCAATGTTTGTAGCCACACCTTTTTTACCTTGTCTGAACCTTTGTAATAGTTCGACAAAACATCCCAAGCCTTTTTGGCTTCTTTGATATACACAATTCTGCCTAAGAGTGAATCGTGTACCCCTTGATGAAGAACATATGTTGCCTTAGCATTCTTCTTTTTGTTTTCTTCTAACACATTTTTATGTGGATCGGTGAGAGCAGCAACATCTGCAGGTTCTGTGTAACCTGTCTCTACTATATCCCATACCTCCTGGTATGTGAATAAAATTATCCATCTGAATTTTCCAATGCTCATAGTTCTTTCCTTCAAATACTGGTACTTTGATTGAATTTGAGGTGGACGCCATCTTCCTCACAAACCCTAAGAATCCCACGATCTTGTGACTACTGATACCAGATGTAGAACCTAGAATATATTACTGAAATCAAAAGCACACTTGCAGGAAAGAACAATAGCAAACCAAAGAAAGAATTCAAATTGACAGAGAGTTTCTCACAAGAAGAACACAGGTCCTAGCACCCTATAAATACTAATACTACTGACAGTACTTTCCTAATAAAATTTTACCAAACTTGGAACATAGAATTCCGTAACATAAGCAAACTTATAAAGCTAAACCAAACTCCCAAATATAGTTCACTATCCTTATTATATCTCCAGTTCTAGAACAGTCTAGAATAGTCTCGGTTAGACTAGATTTCTAACACTATCAAATGACATAAAATCAAATATTGATGGGACAAAATTTGAAAATGACTAGCTCATCAAATTTGGGACCGGGGGAGTAACTTATAGCTTATTAAATTTGTGGAAGTCATATCTTTGCATTTATTCAATCATTTTATAAATTAACTTGTTGTTGTTACCCGAGCAACTAAAAAATGGAACGTCCGGCACGCTCTTATAATCGTAGAAACTAACACATTATACTATTACACGATTAACTTATACCAGGACCGTTCGATTGCTCAAACGAAACGTCGAGAGAAAGAGAGAGAGAGTAATGGACATAATCAACAGCAGTCCAGTTCACCTATTACCAAGGTATGATCCATTTTTTCCATGTATTACAGATTTTCAGAACAAATTAGATTTGATGCTTAAATTCCCACCAAATTCCTTTCTAATTTATTTTTTTAAAACATACCACCAAATTGCTTTCGGCCGTTCTCAAGTCAGAGGATTACCTAATTTAACTTACCTTAGATCGCATAAGAGATTTGATAGGAAGGTTAGTAAGTAATCTTTCTACTGATTTGTCATCAATACGTTTTGAAAGTTTTTTTTGTCATCAATTCGGCAGCATAAAACCACTCCAAATGCAAAGGTAACAATCGGACCAGGGATAAATGATGGGTTTTACGTTTGGTTCTGCAATCAGGGTTGTTGTGTAGGTGTAAAATGTATACACTAAAAGGAGAGGTTGAGCCGGGGCCGTAAGGCCCCGGTGATACCTAGTATGATACGAGAGAGTTGCACGTGCAGGCTATAAATTAACCAGTATCTGATAGTATAAATTTTTCGTCGTTGAGTTCCAAATAAACAAACCTAAATATCAGGGATCGTGGATTGTACCGGAACAAATATTAACGGTCAAAAGTTCTGATATGGAATAAAAACTGGCAAGTATATGATATGAGACAGTTGCACGTGCAGACTATAAATTTGGACTCAGACTGACCAGTACAATGTGGCCACTGTGGACCGATGCAGGGTTTTGTAGGGTTGCTCCAAGTGATGAAAGAAACTTAACCCAGACATAGTGGCCCGACGCGACGCCCCAACAAATATAGCAAATTTTAAAGGCAAGTCCAATGACAAATGGACCCAACAAGCATCGGAGACTAGCAGAATTTGGCAATGCATATTTTCGTGATATAATTGTTTTCAAGTTGGGACGGTTGTTGTTAGTCATTTAAGATGCGTGAAATACAAAGAATTCAGTTCTCGCATCCAGTAAAGAAGTAGTAGTAGTAGGTACCCTTTTCAATGACAGTGGAATCGGTAAAAGCCATCTCAATTCAAGTAGGCTATGCCCAAAAATAATCTTATTCTTCTTCTATGCTCTACTTTGATAGATCATGGATACATATATACTATAGATGGATAGAGAATCAAATTAGATTTCAGTGGGATTTTCATACGCAGTGAGACACAAAGCCACTTTTTCTTCTTCCACTATCCCAAAATATAAATATCCACGGACGGACCCTACATTATCATCATCATCTGAAATGAATTTTTTCATCCGCACAAACTCATACGAATCAGATACCTCTTCTATCTGAGTTTCGCGTGTCTTGGTATTTCTTTCCGTTTCCCTCTATTTAGTTACCGTTACTGGGTGCACAAAATTCTGGGATGTCTTAAGCTATGACTTTATATATATATAAGTTTCCTTATCATATCTTGTCTTTATTTTCTATTCACCGCACGACAGCGTATAAGAGCTGTATAAGCTAGCAACTTCCTAGCCGTTGGATTTGGCAGATCTTTATATTTTCCCGATTTTTCCCATAAACTTAAAAACCGTGACAGCTGTCAGAAAATTTTAATTTCTAATATGACCCCAAACTTAATTTTATTTATTAATTACTCCTTTCAGTGGGTCTGATAGTGATTAATGCTGGGTTTGGTAATGCTTTTCTTTTTTCAAAAGCACTTTCAAAACCTATGTATGTCAATAGTTTTTGAAATTGGTGTTTAGTAAAAAAAAAAGTGTTTTTTATCCAAAGCAATTCCCAAATTCCTCAAATTTTAAAAGCTGCGGTGGGGAGCTTTTAAAAGCTACAAAAGCATAAGCTTTGGTCCCACCTAAATTTAATGTTTGATTTATCTTTTTTGTCCCTATTTTATTTTATAAATGACAAAAATTATCCTTAAATTTATATACAATCAAAAAAAATAAAAAAAAATATTTAAGATATAAATATTATTATTTTTTATTTTCAAACTTTTTGATATACTATTTCATTTCATTTATCAATAATAAAATAAAAACGAATATTAAATAATTACTTACTTAATTTTAGTTTGATTATTTGTTTGAAAAGTGGTTAAGTAAAATAATTTGTTTTAGCAATCATAATAATAGTAACAATTAGTAAATTTAATATTATATATATTTATATTTAATAGTAAAAAAATTAATTATTTTTAAACCCAATAAAATTGAATAAAACTATATTCAAAGATATGTCTATTTTTGTCATTTGCTACAACAACAATGGTTGAATCTGATATTTTACCAAACACACTTTAACTGCTTTTTTAATCAGCTTTAAATTTAGTTAATATTTTACCAAACGTCAAACTGTTTTTTTCTCACAGCACAGTACAGTAACGCACCGCAGGAAAGTGCTTTTACAAAAGCTGCAGCAATACCAAACTAAGACTAAGAAACGAATTTGAGAATTGAGATCGGATTAACTTCAGTACTTGGTTTCCATTTTCTTCTTCTTCTGAAGAGATAGGAATTTTCCTCCTGTTTTCATACCGAGACATGAAAAAGTCACTTGCCATATACTCCATATAATTTCTTCTTGCTAACTGACTTTTAGACGGAACAAATTCCCTTACTTCATGCCCAATTGAGAAGTTTCAGTTGTCATCAATTTGCTCATCGCATGTTTAATCCAACTTGTCGATTCCACTTGAAACAGTTGTCATGAATGAAAAAATTTGAACTAAAAAGGTCAATCACAAAACCAAAAGCCAATCTACTGCCTAAATTCTCCATTGAATATCCACAATAACCAGTCTCTATTTGACCTGCCAAATCCAATAAAAAATCCCAAAATTACATTTTGTCACCGAAGCAGTAAACTTATAGATGATTCTAGCCTTATATGGAAAATTAATGAAACCCAAGTTTTGTTTCACCATCTGAAATGAGAAAAAGGGTCCTTTTTCTTCTTATCTTCGTCTCGATCTTCAAATTTAAGATAAGAGTAAAGGAAAACATTAAAATCTATAAGGGCTGTTCTAATTTATTAAGCTATATAGAGGACTAGTTTGCAAAAATATCCATCGACAGTTAACTTATTCATCATCAACGGCTGAAATTAGATTCCTATTGAAATCCAAGGGTGAATGCGCGCTAGCTTATATAGCAGTTATGCGCTGTCGTGCGGGACAGCACAGCCCATTCTATTCCTATCCTCATTATTCTTAGTGTATATTGTACTGGATTTCTCGGTACTCATTCAGGACTGAACCGGGTTTACTGAAATTCTGAAACCAAATATTTGTTTTTCTTTCACGCTTTTAAAAACGTGGCCCCACCCTCGAGCTGTGTTTGGGTACAGCTCCAAGCTTGTCCATCCAACTCGTCACGGAATAAAACCAGTCAAGAGCTTGGTTTTGTCTGCCAAACATGTACGATTTTCTGCTTCTTCAGAAAAAACAAGGAAAATAAAAAAGTACGATTTTCCCATTTTGTCCCGAGACTTCTCCGAACATAGGTCCATGAAAGCAGCAAAAACTAAGGTCAAACTCACTAATTGCCACCATCTATTTTTTGAGCCAAACTCAGGTTCATAGGGCGGTTAAATTTTTCACTAGTAAAACCAGAGAAATAGAAGGTAAATTAAAAATCAGTAGGCAAAATAGATGTCGAATCACTCCATAGTTTTTTTTCTTTTTTCTTTTTTTTGAATCACTCCATAGTTAATCTACCAGAGAAACAGAATTTCTTAACCCTGAATGTAATGTATATTCCTTTACAGCTGAACAGTATGAAACAAGGATAAATAAATTAACAGATATGATTGTAACAATGGCATGTCTACAGACTACAATAATACTCGTAGAACATATGGACCTATTCTGCTCCGGCTCAGTTCAAAAATATATAGTAGGCATTCTCAAAAATGTGTTTCCTCTTCAGTGAAAAGTCATAAAGAACAAGGACTCTGCCATGTGGATATGTCTGTAATGAGTTCTCGAAATTGATCTGTGAGAAGTTTTACATGCTTGTTCTTGTCTGCAACTTTCTATAATCCGGCGAAAAACAGAAAAAGATTATCAATCAGTCAATTAATTGCCTTCCCAAAAAAGTTATCAGCAGAATAATCATGATTTGACAGAGAGAACAGAGAAATCTGAACATTATACAGTGAAGCTATATAAGCATAAAATAAGGATCAATATACGTGGAATCAAAATATACATCGTCAAGAAACAGATATCTTTTTTAATCAAAATTTGAAATACAAACTGATGTACCTTTCTTAAAATGACGACTTGGTCTTGCAGCTTCTCGATTTCAGCTTGATCTGCTCCAGATTCTGACCCACCAACTGCGGTACCACTCTCATATGCTTCTGCCTACTAAGATGGAGAAACAAAGAGAAGCCACCAGTATTAGCCTGATCTTCAGAAACTATAACCTAATTACATGACATCTTTACTCAAAGGGACAACCTCTCTAACATCCTTCGTAAATAGATGTGCTAGTGGGGGTGACTACAGTATAAAAACATTTCTTGGCATACCTGGGTATAGTTACTATGTTATACATATAAGAATTTCAGTAGAAAATTTACCAGATTTTCACTAACGTTGGTGACAGAACGTTAAACATCCAATGTTAGAGCAAGGACATATTTATAGACCCTGCATATGTGAAAAGCAATGGGGCTTTATGCATGCTAAATAAAAGTAGGGACCCTAAATCAACACAGCAATATGATTTGTGTCCATGTGAATTCTGGAGTAGCATGAGCTGGACAATCTAATGCCAGCTCAAGAACAGCAGCAGCCCTAATCCCGCACGAGTTCTGGTAGAAGGATACAAATCACTCCTGTGTCAACTACAGAACAATTTGGATTTGTGCCAAAGCGAGTTCGGGAGTAGCCTGCGCACAATTATCTGGACAATCATGCTCAGTTGCAACCCCAGTCCCGCGTGAGTTCTAGTAGTAGGAATCAAGCAAATCCAGGGCGAACTACAGAACAACTGGGATTTGAGTTCTGGAGTACCATGAGCAACCTCAATATCAATATTGAACCTAGTCCTGTCCAAAGTCCAGTTGGAGGATCCGAGCTGCTATAAGCCTCAAACATGCACTAACTACACAACGAATGGAAATTACACCAAAGTGAGTTCTGGAGTAGCATGCATGAACATAATGCCGAACATAATGAACTTGATGGTTTTATCAGACCACATTTTGATATCAGCAGCGACATTAACATCCTCACGTGAACAACAAGCAGACACAAATGCCATCACCAATTATGATAGCACTCTCATATGGTTCGGTTCAGCAGTACCCTGAACCCAACATAACTTATCCAATCTTTAAAAAAATTGATGGACATGTAAATCCATCATAGGAACAAGATAGTGGAATTGTAATCTACTTTGACAATACGCTGAATATATCTGAAAGTATATCTTACCTTCGGATGACTGGGAACGGCAGTAAGTACAGAACGCAGAGAAGCAACTGCAGACTTATATCGAAGGCGTGCATCTTCAAGAGCTCCACCACCTAATTCTGACTGGTGCAAAGAGTCAGAAGCATCACCATTGACGCCATTCGCAGAATGAGAAGCAACCACCCGTTGTAGACCACAAGGCAGGATTGCAGAGCTCGTCATTCATTGATGAAAGAATCTGAAATGCTGCTTCAATTGTGTCCTCTAAATGTTTCTGCCCCTCCACAGCGAGTTCCTGAACACTTTTCCCGTTCGACATCACTGACTGCACTGGCAACCACAACTGTAAGCAACCATCAATCCTGTGAAGCCTACAATGCTTTCACATACAGTTGTGAGAGCAGTTATTCAAGACATAACCCTACTCGATGTGTGTTTACTATATGCACCAGGGCCACTAACAGTAATTTTTGTTTGTTAAGCGCAGAGAGTTATATAAACGTTTGAGCAAGACAGGGAACTAGAAGACCACTTAATTTGTCAAACCCAACACAAAAAAACAAATATGCAGTAAAACCCCTGTAACAATGACGTACAATGTCAGACTTTTGGCATGTCAACTGTGACACACCTACACCCGTGTTCAAAAACACTTCAGCATGTACTTGCACATAATAAAATCAGATGTTTTGTGTATCTTGTGTCTACCTGCACACCGTAGTGTTTGAACAAATATGGCGTTCTAGTATGGTGCACATAATCACTGAAACAATCAACAGTGCCCGTTTTTTTGCATTTTTTAATGCACAGCATCCTGACACCTCATATACCAGTTTTGTGGACCAAAAAACATACGCTCACTCCTAAAATAATAGACAGAACAGGAAGTAACTCGAAACAAACTCGCCAAATAACCATTCATTATCACATATATGCAATTCACAAAGGATATATTCAACGTACACAAATCGAAACCATTCACGATCACATATATTCAACGTACACATATCGAAACCAAACCTTTATTCTAAAACCTTAATAATAAAAATTGGAATCATAGAACTAAAAGAGCAACAAAAAAATCCACAACAAACTAGTTTAAATGAAATCACAGAAATAATTCTCACTCTATAAAGTTTCAAACCTTAAGGTACAGATTGACAAAGGGGCTTTCACATGATCAAACCCTAGAAACTAAAACAAATAAAAAGAAGAAACAACAGAAATTTATGAAAGTGAAAATCTAGGGTTTTTGAGCAGATTCTTACCTAATTGATGGGATTTTAGGGTTTTATTAATCCCGAATGAACTTCTTTAAGCAGGAGAGGAGTTTTATTTCAATTTTTCAAAGACTGAAAAGAGCTAGTTTCTCTTCTTCCCTATAGTTTCTCTTCTTCACCATACCAGTAGCTATTTTTGTAAATATCGTTCTTCTCCTTGACGTAAACGGATGTTTCCGCCCGAATCCCGTTAATAGGAGGGAAAGATTGGAAACAAGGGTGGGATTTCGAGGAGGGAATTAAAAAGAGCTATCCCCATGGAAATCCTAAACTTTGTATTTTCCCCGAAAGAATGACTAAGAGCAGTTCATTTTGCTCCACTATATACTCAACAAATTTGTTGGGTTGTTCATTGAGTTGGATGATGTAGCGCGTTTGATGGAAGGTCGGGCGATCGTGGAACAAGCACTGGCGTTTGAGCCAGAAGTGTGCCGGCCATCTTCAATCGCCGGAGAGTTTTCTTCCAACCCCGCGGCTATTCCAGGAACGCACATTACAATTCCTGATTCCCAACGTTTTCTTTAATACTTTTTTATTCACTTTATCCTATTTTATCTCACTTCATCCTATTTTATCTCACCTAAATATTATATTTTATATTTTATCTTTATCCTACAAAACATTTTATATTAAAAAGAAATACCAATGGCCCTGGAAAACAGATTTGTTGATCACGTGGCTCAACAAAAAATCTTTTTTGTTGATTGTGATAGGAATCGCCTAAGTTTCAGTTTTCCTAACTAGACGGACTGAGCCAAATCAGTGGCTCTGGTTGTCTCAAAATCAGTCGGAAATGACATTTTAGTCCTTCAAGTGGTTAACTTAACCAAACTGGGAATGGTTAAAATAAACAAGTCATGCCCGTAATATGAACTCGATATCCAACTTCCCTAACCCTCATCTTATACCATTTTTCTTCTTCTGCTCTCCTCGTTTTTCTTCTTCGTTGTTGATTGTACTGTATTGTTGATTTTTTTGTTGTTGGAGTTGATGGCGGTTGTGTGGGTGATAGGGGTGTTTGTCCGTCACAGAGAATGTGCAAAAAAATCAAAAAAAATTCTTCTAATTTCTGGAATTTCGGAAATAGATCAACAAAATTCATGAAATTGATCATGGATTTCCATCAAAAATAATCAAATGAAAAAAATTACATGCTCAAAGTACATCAAAAAACCATTTGATTCGATCAGATTTCTTCATCTATTTTTGAAAGAAGAGAAAAAAACAAACTTCATTATCAGCTTTCCTTTTCTTCTGACTCTTTTTCTTCTGATATATTTTTCCTTTTCTTCAATACAAGACTTGGATATCTTCATCTAATGGATCAGTTGGGTTCTTCTTCACTATGTCTTAGAAGAAAATGTTTCTAATCTCTGATTTTACTACTGGAAACTCTGAATTGTGTTGGTCGTTGATGTTGTTGGTTGATTAAGGAGTGGTTACAGTTTGTGAGTAGCTTTGTAACTCGAATTTGCAGGCTAAAGTATTACAGGGAAAGAGTTATATAAGATGCAAACAGGAATTTGATTGATCCATCACCAGTTTTACGTTTACAAGGTGTTCGACAAAAAGTCCCATAAGAAACAGCAGTAGCCGGAAATGAGCTTTCACAAATGTTTTACATTTAATGAATTGGTGTATATAATGCTCATAGACCAATGAAACAGTGGTATGTCTCATGTGCTTCTTTGGATTAAGTTCAATTCAAAAAAGAGTTAAAATAGTTTGGATTGACAGCTTTTATTTCAGGGGGAGATGTAGCTGTTCTCTTTGAAGTTAATAGGGGTGATTCTATTCATCAGGATTTCGAAGCCAGCCAGAGTAATTTCTTATCTCTAACTTATTTTAATTGATGAAATTCTCTGTTAAGTTATGTAGTCGACTTCATTTTGCGGTAGTGTTTGTTTCAAATAGAGTTTGGATTGGTTTTATTGTTCTCATTAGTGTTGCCAATGCTTGGTAGTGTACTGGTGTGGTATTTCTTCCTTTGGTTTCTAATATTATATAAGAATTTCGAAAAATCTTATATTAAGATTGGATATGTGAATGTATATTGCTCAAAATAGTTTATAAGCTGAAGGGCAAAAACCTCATTGCGACCTCAATCATTTTACGAAGTTGTAGACTGTGTCTGCCTATTATGGAATTTGGGTGACTTTACTTATTTGATCTGAATCTTTAAATACATGATATTGTGCTGATTTGATGGTCTGATCATAGAGCAGATTGTTTTCATCGATAACCTTATTATGAATGGTTTTAAGAACTCAATATTACGATTGGAGATTTTGAGAATTCTAAGAGAACCAATAGCATTTGTATTGTTGTCTTATGAGTGTAGAGCTTTGTGTTTAATGGATATTGTTTTCTAGAATGATGTAGGACTTCGGGATATAAATTCATGGGCTTATTGTTCTGTGTATGTATGTATATACCCACAGCTAGCTGCTTGCATGATCCATGATTTCGACTTTGCTATTTCATGCCCAAAAGACTAACCTACTTTGATAAGCAGATCGTTCTTTGTAAGTAGTTACTTGTGGTTAATTTCTTTTCATCTGACCAACAGAATGTGGCAAATGGGTTTTGACCCTCTAAAGACCCTACCCTGTAAACAGGACTATCGTTTGGCATATATGTTTAATCAATATGCATTATTTGTATGAGTAATCTTAGCGCATCTCCATTCTGGTTTATCGTTCATGTGCTTAGTTGATATGAAGCACGGAACTCAATTCTAAGTGCTATATCTTTTGTAGGGAAAAGCTTCAAGTCAGCAAAAGGTCTTTAGAGCATTATCTTGGAGTTGGTCTTCAAAGTCACTTCAGTGGAGCAAAGATGCTATTGAATCACATGACCCAAACGAGTCGTGCAAACCTGGTCCCCCCTGCATCACACTTGAAAAGATCAATGCTAAGGAGGAGAAGCTTTATAAAGAAATCAAGGTAATCATATTCACCTGTTCTGCTTGAAACTCCCACCTATATAGGTCAATCTAAAATAGTATGATCTTATTTCTATCAGTTTATATATGATGACCAAGTATTTTAATGTAAGTTCCAAAATTTTAAATCTTGATTAACAAAGTATTTTAATTTAGTAGATGTGTCGAGGGTGGCATTTTGATATTTCTTCTTGATTAACAAAGTATTTTTATTAGCTATACTGGAAGAGTTTCAATTGGGTTTTTATTTATTCATTAATTTTGACCTAATTTTCATATTTTGTTGAACCTATTTTACAGATTTTCTAGGAGGAACCAGTTGAGAATGCTGTAAGTTACGAATTTGTTTTTTTATTAGATCCAGGTTTCGAATTATGGTTTGTTTAGATTAAGGTAATGAAGCAGCATATGGAACTTCGATGAGTGTATTGGTGTTGGTGTAGCACCAATGGGTATGAATATATAATTATCGTCGTACTGTCATCATTCTTTCGCAATTGCTTGATACCGGCTTCTTTCATGATGATTACACCCTGTGAATATGATCCGAACTCCAGAAGAAAAGCTGGTTATTCTCGACTTTGGTAGGTTATCCATCCGCTTGCAGTTAGCTTCAGTGAGCATATAACAGATCCTTGTCGGTAAAATCCCAAGTTTCACCTTGTCTAATTCCTTCGAATTTTCAGAGACCTCTAACAAATCTATCCCCACGACTGAGAAGTGCCTTACGGTACATAATATATGGAAAATACGGAGTATTTGATGCTTAAAGATTTATTGATGACATGCGCGCCTTTGTAAGCTTCATGACGGCCGCTTAAAATGGAGGCGGTGGGAACTGAATGGATGACTTGGTGTGCGTTATGGGTAAAGGAGTGTTGCAGCTAGTGGAGAAGACTGCAAGAAGAACCTGTCGATGATTGTGTTGTTTCGTAGTTCTTGTTGTAAAAAGTTATTACATTAGTCGAATAAATTTTGGTCAGATTCCAAAGTTCCGTATAAATTGCTGTTTAAATTTAGACTGATTAGATCCAATACCTGACTAGGTTCCCATTTTAAAATATATACGGCCATCTAATAACTTACCCATTTTAATTTATACGCCAAGTGCCAGAGAACCCAACTTATTTTAATGTGACCATCTAGTTTCGTACCCAACTTATTTTGTAGTGCCGTGTCTGGAACGACATATGTTTATTTTTTTCATGCCATCCAAGTGAAGCAGTTGGTGCAGTGATCTGGTTTTCAGGGAAATCAAAAGAGGCAACTCAGGCAAGGCTTTGCAAGGTGGATTTTGAGCAGAATACAGTATTTGTTTATAAGGAAAGTATTTGTTTATAAGGAAACATATTTATTTCGCAATTTTTGCTCTCCCTTACTTTAATACCCATATTATATTCGGGTAACAAAACTATCCATATTACAAACGATTTATGGAGTAACTAGGGTTGGTTAATATTAACTATGGTTGAGGGATAAATTTGGAAAGAAAAAACAAAACTTAGGTAATATAGACGGACAACTGATTTGATCCGTCAATTTCGGATGACCCAAAAGTTGCCCGTATACAAGGCAAACTCCAAACGTTTTGGATTTCTACGACGATAGCTCAATTAAAAAGAACCATAAATTATTAATGGAGTGCAACCATTTTGGTTTGGGCCCTTCGTAGGATTGTAATATCTTGAATGCCGATGGGAGATTTAATCTGTTTAAAAAGTCAAATTTACCCTTTCCTCATATTAACTTAAATCTGATTCAAAACCTAAAATCACTTCTCTGATTAAGGAGAATCAGAGATAAAGAAAGGAGAATCAGAAGTAAAGGAATAACATGTAGAGACAAGAAGGAGAATCATCTTATTAGGGAGAGTAGTAGTTGTAATATATTGGTTACATCAATAATCTAAGGAAAGATAGTGTATATGTATGTGGGCCAAAGAACGGTTGAGATCGATTCGAAGCTGGACGGTAAAGATCACGCCTCGGCCCACAAAATAGCTAACCGTAGCTGCTGCTGAGACCCAGCCAGCGTTATAGAACCAACTATTAAACAAAAAACGGAATCCTAATTTAACTAGATGAAATATACACAATTTTATAATCAAACTCTACGTCCTCTAATCAATCTATACAATTCTCTTCTCTGTTTACATCAATCTATACATCAAATTATGAGGTATCTAATCAATTTAATCATTCTATTTTATATGTGCTTCTGCCCTAGCTAACACTATCAAAAGTTCAACAATCAAGATCCCACTTACTATTTCAACGGTGCTTCATCGATGATGAAGGTGACCTAAGTAAGATCTTCAATTTCTCCAAACAAGTTCTCGGATTTTTTTTCTTTTTTAATGTAAAACTCACTGTTTCAATAGAGAAAATTGGAAGAACCAATGGTCTTTCGAATTACATGAGTCGTGACCTAAGGCTAACAGTACAATGCCATTAAGAATTCATGATGAGAGACAAACAAATCCTACGCAAATTCGCATGGTAGTATGGTACTGAGTTACTCAACAACCAACATAAACTTTATTAATTAGTGAAAACGCGGGGTACAACAACCACACCCAAACATTTCGTTCGGCAATCTGTATGGACTAGACTCCAATATAATTCTGAGAGCACCAAGTTACTGAGTCTCAATCAGGAAATATATTAAAGAGCTTTATCTCTTTCTCAATACAATCAGTAAATCAAACAGATAGAAATCTGTGAACCTGATTGTTATGAGAATAACTCGGATGGTACCAAAGACCAATGTCCGAGTGTCAATCAAGTCCTATCCAACAACCAAGGTCGGATTTATCAACTATGATTGACCTACGCACAACCTGTGATATTTCAATTATATAGAGAAAATATAATGCAGAAAAGAAATAACACAAACACCAGAAATTTTGTTAACGAGGAAATCGCAAATGCAGAAAAACCCCGGGACCTAGTCCAGATTTGAACACCATACTGTATTAAGCCGCTACAGACTCTAGCCTACTACAAGTTAACTTCGGACTGGAATGTAGTTAAGCCCTAACCAAGTATCACACCGATTAAGGTACAGTCGCGTTCCTTACGCCTCTTGAATCTCGCAAGACTATGGGCACTTGATTCCCCTAGATGACGTCCTTTACAGCCTAGAAGTTGCTACGACCCAAAGTCAAAGACTTATAAACAAATCCGTCTCTCACAGATAAATGTATTTTATTTGTTGTTTTCGTATTAAGATAAAGATCAAGGTGAATAGGAAACTCAAATAATAATTCGGTCTTATACTCCCGAAGAACAGCCTAGAAATATTAGTCACCTCACAATAACCTAACTGATTAACAGAAGAAGTTATTGCGGAATCACAAGAGTCTGAGACGAAAAACTATTGTGATTACTTTTTATATCTTACCTATCAGAGATAAATATCGAGAAAATCTTAGAGAAGATTAAACTCAATACGATAGAAAAAGTAAGATCAGGATACACAACTACAGAGAAAATAGTTGGACCTGGCTTCACGTATCCCAAGCGAAGTCTTTAAGTCGTTAAACCTAGTAATGGCTTTCAGAAAAAATGGAAACCTAGGTTAATGGAGAATCGACTCTAGTTTGCAACTAGGACACACGAGAGTGTCGGGATTAGGTTTCCCAGATGCTAGAGTTCCTCATATAGCTTTCAAATCAGGGTTGCTTACAATCAAAGCTAAGATAGCTCAGTAACAAAGCAATTAACATCCACCGTTAGATGAACTCCTGATTTAAGATTGATAAGTTTGCTTAGAAAATAAGCTATCAATCTCCACCGTAAAATGGTATTAGCTTGATACACACAAATAAAATATACCTATATTTAGATATGGGTGAACCGTACCTCAACGTGTATAACAAGTTAGCTCAATAACAGTTAACCGAAGTTAGCCATATGAACACTTTTAGCTTAGCCATATTCATCTAACACTTCTAAATAAAATCTGATAATCAATCAATCATGATAATCAAATGAATCTAAATGTGTTTCAACAGAGTTGTTCAAATGTTCACTATCTCATAGAAATATCCATGAACAATTTGAAGCATATTCGGTTTGGTTTGTAAGTGTACAAAGTACTTATACAAGAACCAATTCATGAACATAATGTCATGGTTTTCAAAGCAAGTTCACATACCTTAATACATTAAAGTTCCAAGGACTTTAGTTCGCAAACGAACCTGAGTTCATGAGTATAGACAATAGTTACCATACGAGTATGTGAACAAATTTTCATACTTACCGATTTTAGAACCTAACCACTGAGATCGCAAACTGAGTACGCGAACCACAATTCCGGACCTTGCCTAGTCTTGCCGTTCTCAAACACTATTCGTAAACCACAGTTCCGGACCTATCACAGATAAACTCGTTCACACACATAGTTCACAAACAAGAGTTCCGGACCTGAACTAGTACTTCACAGTTCGAATACAGGGTACGCATATTGTATGTATCCATACATTGGTAGTAGTTCCAATACTCTCATTCAATCAATTTGAAACATCCTTAGAAGACAACAATGGTAATCTTACACATACCACTAGCTTCAAGTAATTTTCAAATGATTAATTGATCAATATGAAACTACCCAAGTTAACATCAAATGATTGTCTCACACAAATCATGTAAGATGTTCAAGATAATTTTCATATGATCATATTGACTTAATATTTAGTTTCCAACAAATGAATTGTTTACAACTAAACTTGTCAAGTAGATGATGAAGCTTTCTAAGATTTAAACTTGTATTTCAAGAAATATATAAACGAGATAAACTCGACTCGAAATTTCAAATGTGTACAACACAAAGTCTATATAGTTATACGACTTAGTCTCATTAGTAGATAGAATTGGATAGACTTCTGAGTGATAGATAAGATTCAGTCTTTACATACCTTTTGTCGACGAAGTTCCTCCAAGGTCTTCAGTAGATTTTTTTCTTCAATTGGTGAAAGCCGTGAAGTCTAATGCTCAACTACACACTTCTATCCTAATCCGAGACATAGCTATAAGTAGACTAGAAATCAAGTATATAGTTTTGATCAACTAAACTTGACAAACAAACTTGAGATAGCAACGCTTGCGAGTTTGACCGAGCAGTGCTCTAACAATTAGGAAATCTTGAATTTGAGCAACTCATGTATGATTTTATTAATAAAAAATAATTTAAACTTATATAACAATTATCCTAACCTTTTGTTGGGGGGTTTGATCTTTGATTGCAAGTTTACAGTTCATTGAAGTTTATTATTTATTTTGTGATCGGTAAAAAGGAATTATTTTAAGAAGCACCTAAAATGTTGAGTAATAAGGACGTGAAGACGGTGCTGCCATGTTGGTAATTGTTGACACGAATTGTAAGGAAGTGAAGAGGGTGCCTCCTTAATGGTTGCAGACGAAATAGATGTTATGGGGAGGGTTATGTGGTTCATTTTTTTGTGTTCGTGTTTAGTCATTCGATACAACGTTACTTGCTTTAGTGTGCACGTAGTCGACTCTTCATTGCACACAAGGAACTGAAATTTAAGGTTATATATTGGATACCTAGATATTGTGTCAACATATATATTTGGTTTATCTTTGTCTCAAACCAAATTTATTTAAGATTAGAGTTGGGTTACCGAGTTGGACTTGAATACAAATTTTGACATGTTACTCATACCATATACTGGAGGACATGCTTTTGTTCGTTCAACATAATAACGTGGTTTTCATGCTTTCGGGTATCACTTGATGATATGCTTTAAGTTTGGCCTTTTTGCTCTAATTTGTTTACTTCTACAATTGAAAAGTAGGCAAACAAACTGCAATTTCATACGAAATTGAGCACTTGATATGCTTTAAATTTGGCCTTTTTGCTTAATGCAAACACTGTGATTGTCTCTGACATATACCCAATTAGGTTCCGTCCCAGAAGATAAATAACTAACAGAACAATAGTTATCTCAATGGCATTGATCATTAGGATATTTGATCACTGTCACTGAAATAGAGAAAGATTATGTCATAATGGAACAAGGAAGTGTAGAAAGACTGTCAAAGGAACATAAAAAGAGGAGCAAAAGCAGTAACTTAACAATCTCCGGAAAAAAAACAATGTTTAGCACCAAACATATAACCAAGATGAAAACATATATAACACATAAACATTAAAGTAGCTTTGCTTATTTTCCCAACTAAGTTTGTGTGCAATTGTAAACATAATGAACCGTTTCTTTTTTTTGTAAACATAATGAAACCAACAAACACAATCTAGGGAGGTTGAGCTGGGGCCGTAGGCCCCAGAGATACCTAATTCATTCAATAGTATAAAAAAACTTGCCTTTGTATTATGATTAGTCAAAGGACGGATGAGATTGACCGGTTAAGTCGAAGGACGGATGAGATTATATGGAGTCTTATGATAAGCCAAAGGATGGATGAGATTGGTCGGGTTCCTTTCAACGGATGAGATTATGCCTCGGCCCGTTTGCATTACACGGTTAACCTTTATGCGGGGATTTGCCAAAGGTTATGCTGCGGCCCAACCATAGATTCTAAGCTAACCCTAGCTCCAACTGTCCCTAGCTAACTCTCGCTTTGGTTCGGCCGTAGCTTATATGTCTATACCTACCAATGGATTCAGAAAAACTGAACATCCAAACAAAGCTCTTTAATTATCTTTGTTTTAGTGAGACACTGAGTACCGCCATGCATTATTGGTTAAGCTAATAACACCAACCTTTAAAAACAGGCTCAAAAAAATCAAAAAATAATAATAATAACACCAACCTTTAAAAATTACAAAAATGTATTTTATCCACCTGATACCATTGATACTTACATGTTAACAACAAACCATCGTTTTAGCCAAAGGATTTTGGAAAATTTACCAATAAAACACATGGTCTTTACTGGGGATACTGGTGGTATTGAGTTCTGCATGCTCCGTTGGACATATAAGAGTTCTAAAGACCCTGTACGACTTCATATCAACCAGTCTAAAAATAGACCTTTTGATTCCTTTAAAGTATCCACCAGATAAAAAAATGGACTAACACCACGAGGTGGTTCACAGTTGAAGTTTTAGGACTATATGTCTTATCGAATAGAATAAACAAAAACAGTTTCAAACAGGGAATCACGTTTACTTTGGTCCAGCTAAAACTACTACCACACCCATTTTTCAGATTTTTTACACTAAGAAACCCATGCCCAAAAAACTCAGGCGCGCACCCATTTCTACAAGAAAATATCTCTAAACCCATAATTTCTGAAATTATGTTTTGGTCTTTTTTTTTCTTCTTCTTCTCCAATTCGTATCTACATAAACCAAATCTCGCTTTATAAGAGAAAAAAAACTGAGTCCGATCTTATTTCTCTCTGCTTTCATCTCAGTTCTTCATTGAAGCTTCAATTTACAGGTAAATCTCAACATCTGTAAACCCTAGATATACGATTCAGTCTTTAAATCTTTTGAATCTAAAGAAATATACATTGTTGGGGTTAGTATGAATTTGTTCTGCTCGTATCTTGTTAGAATTGGGTTTGTGAAACCCTATTATTTAGTAATTTAGAGATTGGATTGGTTTGATTAGTGCAGCTGGGTTGCTTGCACGATTTGGGAAATGGTGAAGCGTTAAAGAATATAGATTGGTGTTGAATTAGCTGAAGTTTTTCGAATTCAGGCAACAATGGCAACAACAGTAATCAATAAAAAAGGGGATTTCTGGGAATTACCGAGATGAGGTCTAATTGCAATTCCTGAGACGCGAACGAAGACGAGGTCAAGACGAGTTTGATGCTACAGGCACAATTATCTTGTAAAGAAGGAGAAGATGCTTTTGGAAGCATTGGAGACGCTTTAGATTATGCAAGTACTCATCAGAATGGAACAGAAGTGAGATCCTTCACTTCAACATATCTAATAAATGGTGGCAGTTTTCATTATCAAGATGCTGCTACAAATTCTCACATATCAAAGCCAGTAACGGCAGTTTATTCAAATGGTACAAAACAAAACAACTCTACATTTTAATGCCAATGAAGTACAAATCCCGAAGGACCTTATTTCCTCTTGCCTGGCCACTTTACTCATGGTTTAGGTGAAGTTTACCCTTTTTATTTTAATATTTTAAGTACACTGAAGCTTGTTTAAATGTACAATACGAGTGGCCTTACTATTATGCAACATTGTTTATAGGTAACCATTGGTTATTTAGACGTTTAATTGTTTTTGTTCTTTGAACCTGCAGACATGTACGGAGAGACAATATCCACCAGCTGAAGTGGCTCAGATTCTAGACTCCACCTTTACAAGTTTGCGTCCTTGTTGTTCTCAAAACCTTCCGATTTGTCAAGAGATTCGGTTCTGCATGGGTCTAGTCAAGAACCAAATATTGGCGCTTATACCAACCTAGAGAAGATTAAAAGGTTTCTCTCACCTAATCCAAGAGTTATGTCTGTTGTGTAAATATCCATTAGCAGGGTAGTAATGGAAGTATAAAACTGAATCCTTTCGGGGGGGGCCCCCCCCCCCGCTTCTTCGTTTTTTCTTAATTTTCTACTTGAGCAATTGCTGCCTCCTTTATTTTTCTGTTTTCATTCTCTTGTATGCTTCCCTCCGGCTAGCAAGGATTGGGAACAAAGTATAATGCTAATAATAAAGCAGCCACTTTCAGCTATGAAAACGGTTGCATAACCTGTTATGCATCTATAAAATTTGTTGCATAACTTGTTATGCAGTCCCGAAAATGGTTGCATAACATGTTATGCGGCGACATTTTTGTTAGTATTGAAACCAACCAAAAAAAAGGCTGCATAACTTGTCATGCACCTACAATAATAGCCGCATAACTTGTTATGCAATCCAGAGAATGGTTGCATAACACGTTATGTAGCTACTTTTTTGGTAGTATTGAAACCAACAAAAAAAGGACTGCATAACTTTTTATGCACCTACAATAATATCTGCATAACATGTTATGCATTCGAGAAAATAGATGCATAAAGCATTATGCAACCATATTTTTGTAAGCACTGAATTAAAAAAATTTGATGCATAATCTTTTAAAAAAAATTGATGCATAATCTTAAAAAATTTGGATGCATAACATGTTATGCATAAATTAATAGATGCATGAACCAAAATATGGTTGCATAACGTTTTATGCATTTTTTGTTGTGTCTGCATAATGTGTTATGCATCGTTTTTAGTGGCTGCATAATGGTTATGCACCAAATTTTCGAAAATTTTGCTTAAAAGAACAATCGTCTCCGATTTTTTTCGAAAAAAACTTAAATTTGGTATTGTTGTTTGTACTCGTTGTGTAGCTCTCTTAAAAAGCTTTCCAACGATATAAAATTTGTAAAATTCCAAGGCGCGGTTTTTTAGATATGTTATATCCAAATTGCGTTGCCAATTATACCCCTGAAAAATTAGGATGCATAACCCGTTATGCAGACATTTTTCTAAATTTCATATAATTATGGGTGTCACGGAAACTAAAAATAATCTTGGGCCTGACAATAAGAATATTATTTTTTTGGGCCTGCGCCTAATTTTCCCATAATGCTTTGGCCCAGCTGGCTGCCCGATATTGTCTCTAATTCCTAAAATTACTAAACTTTGTTAGTTCTCGCTAATTCTATAGTTTCAAACCTTGAACATATTCCTCACTTTTGCCAATTGATTTTAGATTTAGACTATGCGACAAAGATTATGCTACACCACAACTGTAATACTCGCGTTCTTTTTCATAAAATGTTAGGATGCGAGCCCAATCCATTTGGATTGGAAGACTAGAAGTAGCGCAATGTGGAGCGTGACATCTAGTTGTCGTTGTGTTTCAGTTGAGAAACGTTTGGGTTTTGCTTGAGAAAACTACATTTCTCTTTGTGTGAGCCTGCCCGTAGAGTGTACGGACTTTAATAGAGTTTTTATAATCGAAATTTCGGCAAGGAGACACCTACCCGGGGTATGTGTCGAGTGTAAGTTGAAAGAAGGGTATTTTAAACCTTTTACCTTCTTTTATAAACTTTCTCTACTGATTTTTATCAAAAAATCATCTCCTTCTTTTTACTCTTGATTTTCCATTCTTCCTACAGCAAAGAGAAAAGAAAATTTGTATCATAAAAATTCGAAATTGAAGCTTGTTTTACGGTGTTTGATTCTTTGGTAGCTTTGGATTCGTTTGCTACACAAAAGGTAGGGGAAAACTCTTCTTTGAAACTGATTTGAATTGAATTTCATTGCTTTGCTTTGATTCTCTGATTTCATAATCAATTGAACTCAATCTTATTCATACTCTTATGATCCTCTACGTGATGGATTTGTAATGTTTTAAAAGAATTCATGCTTGTTCATCTTGAATCTGATTCTAGGGTTCATGAAAAGTTAGGTTTTTCTTCCAATTTTATGTTTAAACTATATTACTTCTAAAAATTAGCCATGGGTAATCTCAATTTATTGGAATTGATCTTTACTTTCTCTTGAAACTCAATTTAAAAGCATTTCAGGGTTTTCTGAAACAGATTTATGTCCTGTTTTTGGGCTTAATTATCAACCAGTTTAATTGAATCTTATTTTTAGTTATATTTGTTGTGTAAAATTGGGACTTCTATTCTTTAAAAATAGCCAAGAATCAATGGATTCCGATAAATAATGAAGTCTGGGTGAATTTTTGATTGTGAACTACCAAAACTGTAGGTTTCTGCCAACAGTTTTTCTGCCTGACTTTTCCAAAGAGATTCAACCTTGTTACTAAATTTATTATTTTTGTTTATATCTTTTATACAATAACTCATCTTGTCTTCTTTAAATTGATCCAAGAACCAATGGATTTGGATGAGTAATGAAGCCTGTGTGAATTTTTAAATGAAGACTACTACATCTAAAGGTTTTATGTAGTGTTTTTACTGACAGGTTTTACTGAAGTGAATTATACCTGTTAATGAATTTATTATTTTTTCTCATATTTTTTATATGATATATTCTTCTTTATTCTTTAAAGTGAGATAATAATCACCCATTTTCATTGTATAATGAGTCCTACACAAATTATTGAACACATGCTTTCAAAACTGAAAACTTTTGAACTTGGTGTTGTTGTCCTTTTTATTGAGGTTTTTCAACACATATATGTTCCTAATTACTTTTGGTTATCATTTTTATGTCAAGTAGGGTTCCTAAGATTTCTAACTAAACCAAAATTACTGAATTTCATTGTATAATGAATTTTACACGAATTTTCGAATATAGACGGCTGAAACTGCGATTTCTGACAAACGTGATCTCTGTCCAGTTTTGTTGAAGTACTTTGTCACATCTACAAAACTTATTGAATTATCTTATTACTTTTATGTGGAATCTTATCTTTTACCCTTTAAAATGAGCCAAGAAACACTCATTTTCGTTGATTAACGAATTCTACAGAGTTCTTTAAAAACAGGTTGTCTAAACTGAAGTTTCCGAAAATTATGCTCTTGCTTTACGCTATGTTTCCCTTGTTCTTTGAGTTATGGAATGTCTTCTTTTTTCTAATGATGGGTGTGTCAAAAAAGGCATTTTCTAGTTTCTAAAATATAAATTTTGTTGAGTTTTGATTTGAAAAGAAGCCCATGGTAATTTATGAGTATAAGTTGTTTAAAATGAACTTTTGTGCAAACTCTTTGGTTTGAATGAACTTAATGGTTATGAGTTTATGCCCAGCTCTATGATTTGATACTTACCCGTATTTATGAACTTGTTTTATATGGAAAAGCTAAGGTAAGTTAATTTCATGGTTTATGAATCAATATTTGTTGATGATTTGTTCGACACTCATATTTAACGATGTTTGCGAACTATTTATGAATTGCGTTGAGCATCCTCTTGGTTACGAACCCTACTGATGAGTTTTGTAGGGAACATAAGGGGCAATCCATATTAATGGTAACCTGCGGAAGATTGCTCGGGATGATAGGTTAGTTTTCTGATAAACTACGACAAGTGGTTATTCGGACCCTCACAGTAGATTATTGCGAACTCACTGGTTTTAGATGATTTCAATTGTGTATTGGCTTTGTAAAGCCTTTGATACTTCGATTTGGATGTGCTCAACAACTTAACGCATTGTTTATGCTTTATTCGATTTGAATTCTTATCGTTATCGTATTTGGGCATTCTTTATGCTCATGTTGTCGTTTCGTTAACTCTCAACTGGGATGTGGCTCACCCTTTTGTTTTGTTTTCCACAGAGGTTGAGGTTGGCTTAAGGCAGTAAGCTTTCTTAAGCTTGGTTCATTGAGCTTTCGGGGTCAAAGTGAGTACATCACTTTGTGTTTATGTATATTCATGTGTATCTGGGTTGGTTGTGAAAAAGGATATTGTATTTCCTATTGTTTTAGTTTGTGAAAACTGATACTATCGTTTCTTATTGAAGTTGTTGTTTGTAAAAAGAGTATTATAATTAGTAAGTGTGGGTCATGTTTAAATGGTTTCATGTCTCATATCTTGTAATCCACACTTTTTGGTTAACTGGTTTATGTAAATGAAACTTCTTTTGTTATGTTTAATAATAACATAACTTTTACTCCTGTTTACAAATTGTTTTCACCCCAAATGGCAGCTCGGAGAATTTGGAACTTGTCAATTGACCGAACTCCACGGCCGACTGGAAGCGAAAAAAATTCCGGGCCGTCACAACAACTTCTGTTTACATAATAATTCTATAAAACTAGTGATAGTCGGGATCTCCCGCAAAACACAAAGAAAAATCAGGGATTTAATTACCTTTCTTCCCCAAGATAAGGACTTTGCGTTTCGATCAGGATTACCGAAGTTATGACTCACCTTAGCGCATTTTTTTTTAATACACGAAAGCTGGGCCCAGACCCCTACCCGAACCCAACCAGTCGGACTGGCCCCACTGCCATATCCAACCCGTCATAACCCATATAATATTTACATATAAGAGGAGTATTTCATGAGATCTCCAAACTCTTGAGCAGAGACTCGATCCGCTGACCTCCTACTTGAGAGTCAAGCTCCTGGCCAACTTGGCTAACCCCTGATGGTTAACCTTACCCTAACTAAACATAATTTAATTAATAATTTTATAATCTAAACGATTTTGTATTCGGACCATAATTCATAATTTAGCTGAATTTCTTAATGACCATATTTCCAATCATAACAATTCTCTAACACAAACTTAAACTTTACTCACAAAAAGGTTGATCCCCGTCCGTAGGCCGGGGTGATACCTAGTTATATACAAATAAAGGGGAAACTTTAGGTAACTATATGGACCGCACATCCATGGGTTGTAGGCCCTGTAACACTCCCCCTTGTGCGCTTCAATAACAAAACTTTATACATAGTGCTTCATATATAGTGCTTTGAATGTGGTTCTTCAAATGTCGTTTTCTCCTTGATGATTTGTTCCGAAATCAATTGCCTCATTAAAATTTTGACAAGGAAAAATCCAGTAGGACAAAACCTTGGTACAACTCTTCACATGTAGTACTTCATATGTTGTCTCGTACATTACATGTAGTTCATCACATGCAATACGATCTTCAAAGACCGACGAGTCTAAGTTAATTGCCTCGTTAAAACTTCGTCAGGAAAAACCCAGAGGGACAAAACCTGAACTAAAGAAAAAGAGTATAATATTAGGCAAACTTAGAACATAGTTGGAATCGAATATATTGCCTCAAAGTTTGACAAGGAAAATCCAGTGGGACAAAACTTGACGAAGGGGAAAGAGTACAACGTGACAGATGCAAGTAAAGGTGGTATGTTGCAGATGATCACTTTGCTCCGTTGGAGTTGACTAGTTGCTTCACAACTCCTAAGGAAGAGAATCTTCATGGGAAAGACAATAGCCTTAGTTGGGAAATTACTTCCCGGTGTTTGTTGTTGTCTCATTAAAAACCTTGTCGAGTAACAAAACCCTGTGGGAAAAACTATTCTCGATAGAAGGCAAAAAGAGTACAACACAACTTCAATTTCGAAGTAAAATATGTCGACATCATATCCTTAGATCCCCCCCCCCCCTGATGTCGGCATCTCCCCCTGATTACTTTCAGAGTTGTTCCAGACAGTTCCTTTAGTCATGTATTTTTCGAAACTGAATATCGGTAATGACTTAGAAAATAGTCTACCATATCTTCCCCTGATTACTTTCGTTGGAGAAAAGATTATTTTTCCTTCATAATCAATAACCTTTGGATTGCTGTTTCTTTAGCATTCCTTTTTTATGTCTTTGCAGGGATAAAACAAACTCATGTCAATGGTTAGTTTTAAGTATATGATTACGTTGATTATACCATTCCAATGACGTTGCATTGGTTCTGAGCTATATCTAGCTAACAAGTTCACTGAGGATGTAACATTTGGTCGAGTACATTATGCTAAGTACAATAATGCGTTTATTGTACTTAAATAAGGGAAATTCATCTCCCCACACATTTTCATCATATTCCTTTAGACGAATTGGTCATTTACTTACATTTGAACCTCGACTAACCATGAGAGTGCTAGCAGGATGCATGTCCTTGTTAAATTGCCTGACAAATTTAGACCTATGCAAATTGGTGGAATAATATACCACAAGCTCAATTTTCGATCGAGTTTTCCCTAGGTTTCTCATCTCAAATTTGGATTTAGAGTAGCTAGTAGGATCTCTTATTACATTAAGAGCTCCCATCATGTCTGTACCATCGACATAGATAACTACAATTCCAAATCAGGAACTTGCTTGTGAATACGCAAGGAAAAATACCTTACTTGGCTATCCCTTCCAAATCAAATAGACACTTAGACGGTTATACCACATTCACATGATTGTTTCAATCCGTAAGTGAACGTCCAATCTAATTGTAAACGCACTTTGTGGTATAAATTCACTTGATTTGGGTAACAAAAGGCTATCAAGCCCTTTTGTAAATATCTTTTATCTCTTTATTCTTTCAGAGATACGTAACAACCACATACATATGCTACATTTCAAGTCCTTTTGAAATTACCAAGCTAACTAAGTAGCAGAACGCTATTACGTTCATTACAAGAGGACAATTCTAGGGCTTTGTGAGAAACCTCGCACCACAAGGCGAGTCTTGATACTTTGAGACTCCATTCTTCCCACTGTGCTTTATGACAAATAATCATGTATGTCCCATAGGCTTTACACTTGGTTGGTCAGCACTACCACACCAAATACCTATATATTTACCAAAGAACCAAGTTCTACCTGGATTTTGTAGGCCAAATATGCTCTTTGTTGACATAATTCCAATATAATTCCAAGAGAATCAACTAGACAGTACCTATCCTAGTGATAGGTATAACCGATCCTACCTGATTATTTTTATTGGGTAATATTGATTTCTACGTAATTACTTTTATAAGGTAGAACCGAATACCTAAAGATGTCAACATATTTTAACACGTACAGTAAATCTTATCATTTATTGTTCAAAAATATTCCTTAGTACTCAAAGAGATCATGTGCCGATATAAATTAAGAATCTTTTAATTAAGGTTTTTCGTTTTATATGTTTAAATTACCAGCAATTAAATGCATATCTCTAGAGAATAAAAATTAGTAATGTGCATTTACTAATTGGAGATTTTCTATTGAGAGATTTCGGAAATATTGGAGCATTTATCGGAATTAGGAAAACCAAATCTTGCCATTCATTGCATATCTTGAGAATATTTTTGGTTCTGGAAATTCCTTGATGTCCAAACATCATTGGTCTATAACTATCTAAGTTTGCATTTCTAGCAAACTATCCTAAGAGCCAGGCAAACTTCATTTCTTGTCGTTTCTGGTGGAACCGTCTAATCGGAGAGGAAAGTATCCTAATTAGGTGAAATCTCTTACGACCGCTCGTTTAAATACTTTTGTGGGATCAAGAAGCTCTACGAGTACCGTTGGTGGGAAACTAGATAATTGCAGTGTTATTAGTTTTCGATTGATTTGATTGACTAACGGTTGATGAAACTTTGATTGCACCTAGTTTTTTTATTTTTGAGAATCTTCTCTTCTGATATAAGATTAACTCAAACTAGATCGAAGTATCAACGGGATCTTTAGAACTGTTTGTAGATCTAAAGACATCTTGTGATAATCCATTGTTAACATACTCCGTTCTGTGTGTGATTGATCACAAGAGATTCAAGTGGTGTTGTGCAGGTTATTATTGAAGATTAAAGAAGATTTGAAGACGAAGAAGATTTCTTATTTAGTCCTCATATCTTTGTGTGTGCACAAACCTTGATCGGCTGGGATCCAACTAGAATCGGATTTATTCGATTGATTAGTTGTGTGAGATCGGCATCACTTTATAGCTTCTCGTTGAGATCTATATTGATTGATTGCAAATTAACTGCTTTTGTAGTTATTGGATAGATTGATCTAACCAGGCAAAGGAGTTTATTAGATTAAACGGAAGAGCCTTTGCGTATGACTTGAGATATCTTTATCTTGATAGAATCAATAGAGTTGTTACCAAACAGATTTATTGTTCCTTTACTGTTTGGAATACGATCCAAAGGAATTGTACCAGTGCGTGACCTTCGAAGTCGAAAGCGCAGGGATACTGAGGAAACTAAGTGAACTGGGGGTAGTTGCTTGGTCTCAATTATAAGAAGTTGGTGTAGATTTTGTATAACGGCTTAATTGTGAGAGTATTCAATTCTGGACTAGGTCTCGGGGTTTTTCTGCACTTGCATTTTTCCTCGTCAACAAAATCTTGTTGTGTCTTTTACTTTTCTATTTCCGCAATTATAATTGTTTATTATAATTATAATTAAAATACAGAAACGTTAACTCCGATATACTTGATAGTGATCCTATAGAGTTTGGTTAAGTCTGAACCTATTATCAAGTATCACACTTTGGTAGTCCTATTGTCTCGATCTCGTATCCATAGACAATCACACAAAGTGTGAATACCGATTAGTTGTATTATCTCGACTCTGTCCATAGACGATCACTTTCGGTAAGAGGACTTATAGGTTGAAAACAAAAAGATTGTGGTGTATTTGGGTGCCTTTGTCTTTTCAATATACCTCATCCATTCATCCCAGGAGCGCAATGGATTTTAGCAAATTTTAAAATCAATTAGAGAAGCTGGATACTCATTCTTCTGGAGACAGAACCTTATTACGCGTTTTGGAGAAATTGACGTTACAACTTCTCCATTCTCTGAATTAGTAAGGAGAGTCATCACATGATGATGTAATTTTAGATAGTGGTAGTAAAAGGTTCGTTGAGACTTGTGAAGATTCGAGTTTTTAAATTTAATAAAAATACTAAATAAATATATACAAAAATATTAAACAATGGGCGAGAGGTACTGGGACTAAGGATTTAGCCAATCTTCAAAACATAAGGTTCACTTATTTATTCTCAACAATTTTAGCTCAAGAAATATAAACATGGACTCTATTTTTTGCCAAGGTAGATTCTCAAAACATTGATTGTAAATGTTAAGCATGGGACATCAAATCACCTAAGCTAAGCATGACCCATCTAATCAAATGACAACCAATTTAATCAAATCATATTTCAATTAATATTAGTGCAAAAGTCATAAAATAAATAAAATAAATTTACCCATGTATGAAGTTCGGCCTCCTCCGTCGTCCCAGTGTTGGGGTTTAACTCATCATGTCGAAAACACACTCAAAATATGTATTCATGGCTCAAAAAGTGTTTACAAGAAGAGAAAATAATGAAACAGGAAATCTGCAACAGCAGAGGGGCGTTACAGACCGACTGTTTCAACTCTCAACTGTTATGATGAAGATAATCGTTACAAATCTGAAGATAAATGTTGCAGAAGAGGTTGAAGAAACTGTTATAATGAAGATAAATGTTGCAAACCAGTTGAAGAAACTGTTACAACGAAGATAAATGTTGCAAACCAGTTGAAGAAACTGTTACAACCAGTTGAAGAAACCGTCGTTGTTTCCCTGTTCTTCACGAGCAGCAGCAACAACAACAACAAAGTTCTGAAAACTCTTGATTCATGCCTCCTGAGCTCTCCTCTCGACCCCAAACTCTCGACACCCTTCTATGGAACCTTGTGACTCTATTTATACACCAAAATCCTAAAAATCACGCGTCAATTACACAAAATAATTCTCATTTACTCCCATGCATGGAAAAAAATAATTTCCATTTTTTGATTAATTACGCGTCTAATCTCGTGCTGCACAAACCAGGAGCATTCCTTCACGTCCCATAATAAGTTAGGCACGCATAAGCCACAAGAAAACTTCCCAAAATGACCAAATTTTTTGAAAATATCTTACGGGAATATCACGCATGTTTTGCTCTACACTTGAATTCTAGCCAATTCTGGTCGAAACCAAAGACCATACCACGTTTATATGGGTCCTAGGAATGATCCCAATCAATTCCATCCCTTTAGTCTCTCTGAAATGACTCCAAAAATCTGATTGAAAATCTTCCATGGATAAACATAATTTTCCTTCCTTTTTTTTGTTTTTGAACGTGAAGGAGAAGGGGGTGCCCCTTATCCGCTGCTGGATTCCGAATAACAAATGTCCCTTCGCTGCCTTTAGACAACTTTTCGAGCCGATTTTTCCAAAAATGTTTATTGCCAAAAATACCTACAAACACATAAAACACCATAATAAGTACAAAAATGGGTACTAACAATATACACAATAGAGATGAAAATAGACACATAAATGCATCTATCAAATACCCCCAAACTTATTATTTGCTAGTCCCGAGCAAATCAAAACTACAAAATAAAATCATAACTCACTGTCGCAGGCATCGCGATTGCACTTAGCGTGTGCAACAAGCCTTTGAACCCCTAGGTGGCCCTAGTGGCCGAGTTATAGTCTCGGAGGGTTTACCAGAGGTGTACCCACAAAACCTTTACTCCAGACCCTAGCTATCTACGCAGAACCTTGAAATGGCACTAAAGAACCTCCTTGGTTGGCATTCTTATTGATTTCGGGAGGAAGTACCCTGATGCGAAATTCCAATTGTTGTACACGAGTTTGCACTAAAATTCGTATATAAGTGACAGAGCTCTACTCAGATAGTTTCACCATGGACATCAATATCCGGAGTCAACAAATCACATGGAAAGATTAAGAGATGGATATAGAAAAACATAGATGGTTTTGATGTTGACTAGGTGAACGGTGTTTTCTCATATCTGTCTGAAGGCCTCTGCCAAGATGAACCTATCCTAATGGACTGAGATACCGATCTGACTAATATCAACATAACTGGCATATACAAGGGGACTAGTGGTAATTAATCCTAATTCTAGATCAACTCGTCTGGCATATACAAGGGAACCAGCGGTCGATTTATTGAACACACATTTATTATTTATTTATTTAGAACTAACAACATGATTAGATCTTGTGGATCCAAGCGCATGCTTTCTTGTCAACAGATTACATGGTAATTCCCGTGGATCCTGCATTCCACGCTTGTTTAGGCGACGGAGACAGGGAGAACACACACATATTGCTATCAAAGTGTTAAAATTTATTCCGATTGGTCTATTGGTCTGGCCTTTTTTTTTCTTTTTTTTTTAGTATCTCAATCACTCTATTACACCCTAGCAGTGGTAACAACTTGAATCGTGACCCCCACCTAATCACTTAGAGAAACATATTTTAAAAAGAAAAATAAAAACAGAAGTGAAAAGGTCTCAACGAGATATGGCGAAACTATCATGTTATTTCTAACACCTGAGCTCTGTGCTTTTACGAATAGACTCTTATAGATGTTTCCATCTACTCAGATTGGTTCCTCAACTCCTAAAACCAAAATGCTTCCATCCACTTAGATTGGTTAGTGCCATCCTTAATAGGCATAAATTTCTAGGCTCTGGAGTTTATTTATTGCAACTAAAAAGTTTTTCCATACCCCCAAACTTAAATCTAACATTGTCCTCAATGTTCTAAAGATAAAATTAAAAGCATGACCAAGGAGAAACTGTTACCATTTGAAGCAAAAGAGTTAAGGAAAGATATTACCGTGTTGCATGAGAATGGGTTACCTCCCAAGAAGTGCTAAGTTTAAAGTCTTTAGCCAGACATTGGAAAGGATTAGTCACCTCGAATCGTATAACAGTAGTCGGAATAACTGTGGGTCTTCAAAACCAAATTGAGCTGACCATAGGAAACAACAATAAGCCAAGAAAGTGAACAAGTATCGCATGACCTTACCTAGTTTCCTGGTAACTATCGCTAACTGTGGTTCAGGTTCAGGTTCTATGAAAGGGTCTAGATAAATATTTTCATTGGCTGCATTTCCTCATAGGTGGGATCTGAATCATTAGGTCCTAAAGTCTGGAAAAACTCAAATTGGAACTTAGAAGCACACAATAATAACCTAAATAACTGAGGATCCTCTAAGTCAATCAGATTTGACTTACATAATTGACCACAATGAAAGTAGTGGTCATTCTTAAGTAAATGTGTCGATTCTATTAACCTAAAGTACTTAGGCTTAGTCTCAGAACTTGATAAGTGACACATTTGAAATATAAACGTTCCCACAGTTGGAAGAAAACTATTTGGTGGGAAAACAAAGTCAATCTGGGTATCATAGCCTGGGCAAACCACATCAACCATAGGATGGGTTTTTAACGACTGAACTTCTTCCTGGACATCATTAGGTTCGGGAAAACGAGTATGAAGGTAATCTTGTAAAATGGTCGAGGCACAGATATCAAGTCTTAAGTGAGGGGACTTTCTGAGAGTTAAAGGTAAGGCACTAGGAAAGTGATAATCAACCCCCAAACTTAGAGTTTTCAGTGTCTCTAGATAGACTAGTCACAATCTCCCTAATTTCTAGATCATCAGATTCTTGGAAATGGTCAATTGATCCTTCTAAGTTATTATCAGGTAGTGCATCTTTACTCATCTCTACGGGTCTATCTTCTTCGTCTAAGACTATTGTTTCTAAGTCGCTAGACTCTAAAACAGCATTTTCATAATAAACCCGTTCCTCTAAACCACTATAGGCTTCATAATCAAAAGGAAAAACTACATCGTCTAAAACGGTGGTATCACTAATCAAATCCTCGTCCTTTTGAATAGGTGAATAATCATAAAAATTATTTGGATTTGAACTAGAAATAATATAATCATTACAAAGCTCAATTGGATTAATAGTTTCCTGATCACTATGCCTACATATTTCAGATTCTTCATTATTACTATCCTCCTCCTCATCATCATAATATAATTTCTGACATTCAAGAATTCTTAATCTTTGTTCCAAACTAGGCGGTCTGTGTTTATAATACTTCTCATAGATCATTAGATGTGATTCCTCGCTTACCGTTAGAACATCCCAATGTCGTTTCCCTTGCATATATTCACCAAGAGTTATTTTAGATGACATCTCCTGATAATGAGAATTTCTACGCTTATAGTCTCGTAACGTCATCTCAGGCGGCGTCTCCTGATAATGAGAATTTCTACTCATATACTCTCGTAACGTCATCTTAGGTGGCGTCTCCTGATAATGAGAATTTCTACTCATATACTCTCGTAACGTCATCTCAGGTGGCGTCTCCTGATAATGAGAATTTCTACTCATATACTCTCGTAACGTCATCTCAGGTGGTGTCTCCTGAAAAGGATTCATCACCCTAATACTGATCCTAATTGATGGTGATTGCTTCGTTACCAATGATGCTGCTAGTGCTCACCCTAATACTACCAACAAGGGAAGATCATTCATATTGGGTTAAATTTTCAAGTTTATGGAAGTTACAACCATAGCTAGGGTTTACACCCAGAAAAAAAAAAACAGTGCAACGAGATACACTTACCTTGAAGCCGGCAAGCAAAGCTCTCGGTGATGGAACTGTTGATGATAACGTCCAAGGGACGCGTGATGTAGAGTTAGACGGGAGGTCGAGCAATAAAAAAAAAAGGGTTAACGTCCCTTTTATACAAAATGAGATTTCCAGAATCCGAGTGGAAGAAGGACTCTTCCTTGGTCCATGCACGGGGGTGATTGGCCGGGCCCACGGCTGCTATATTCGTACCCTATTGCTCGGTTGGCAACATTTTAGTATCTAGCTACACGGTCCTACTTCTGAAGTCAACTAAAATCTCTCGGGTAACATATATTATCATTTTCTCATTAATTTTATTTTCCGTCTGTCACCATCTAGTGCTTATCCCGCAACAATGACACTGTTACGTGCTAAGCAGGGGACTTAATGTTGATGGTGGTTTTTAGTTCAGAGCTAAAGCTGTAAAACCCTATATTTGTGTGTCTTCATTCTGCAAAAAAGAAAAGCCACTGAGAAGCTGATGAGTGCCTATACCTCTCTGCTTACATATGTAGAATAATATTGGTGCATGTTGCAATAATCACAAATATTCTATAAAATTTTATTATAATAAAATTAAGCTCCTAGTTGCATTATTCACTAATGCGGAGCCTGTTGTATTTATCTCATGCTGTGTTCCTAGATGAACTCTTAGTAATGACGTGACATGACGTTTAATGTTGAAGGTACCTAAGGAAATTGAAAGCATGAGGGTACCTGATCAAAAGCGCTATGTCTATAAGATCAGAGATGCACCCCTCGTAAGAGTAAAAAATTGATAATTTTGTGTTAATATACGAAATTCATCTAAATCGATTAATTTTCCGTCAATTTGTAAAATTTCAATATTAACCTAATTTTGTGCTAATTCACAAAATTTAGGGTTTTTGCCCAACCTGCACGATATCTCGATCCCTATTGGTCGAGACTAAACCTAGGCAAGCTAGGAAATTGGTCTATCATGGAGCTAGTAGGAGTAAAATCCTACCAAAAGTTGGAAAATAGGAAAAGGGAAAAACCGTGACTAAGTTGGGCAGTAGCAAAAGGGGGCGTGACCGCGCCACTTGGCCGGTCGGTTTGCCCTAGCTGGCGCCTTCCATCACCGATCGGTCTTGCCCCATACTGTTGTCCGTCGGCCCCTCTTTCCCATCAACCAATCAAATTGCTTTAAAGTTGCAAGCTCCACTTTTAATTAAAGACGGAAGTAGGCTGGTCGATGCGTTTAATTTCTTAAGAAAACATATCTTGGCAGCCCAAGTCAGTCGCAAATTGATCACGACCACATGACTTGGACGGCTCCATTAGCTAACCCTAGCTCTTGCAAACTCGGTAAACAAGGTGCCGTTATGACAATCGGCCGCCCACCTATTACCTCGACCAATCATATCGCTTTAAGCTTAACTGCTTCTACTCCAAATTGTTAGCCAAAGTAGGCTAGTCGAGCTGCTTCTTATATATAAGAAAATTAATCTAGACCGCCCAAGTCAGTCGCGAAACGATCACGACCACACAACTTGGCCGGTTGATTTAACGAGCTTGGCCCTCTCCTAATATGTCCGAGCAAGCTCCATGACATTCACCTACGGGCCCTCTACTATTTCAGCCAATCTGGTCGTCCCTAGCTTACCTGCTTTGCTCTGAATCATCGCCCAAAGTAGGTTAGTCACGCGGCTTGAAAGGGTCTTAATTAGGTCAATGGCAGTCCATGGAAGTCTTAAAACGATCTTAGTTTTGTGTGGGTAACTATCAAGATGTCAACTACATTAGGTAAAAATGGTTCATCGAAATTCCTTCTGGGTTAAGAGAAAAATCGAAACTCTACAGCTGACCAAAAATTCGTTTTTTTTTTTTCACTCCACAATTAACATCCATGATTATTACAAACTCTAATGTCTTAAGTCGTTAATAATCAAAAACAAGGAAAAATAAAATAAACAAAAGTTATTGATACTTAGCTCCGTTATAATGGAAGTGATTGCTTTGACGAAATGAACAAGCTCCCCATATCTCCGCAACAGCAACAAGGCAAAACTTTGGAAAACAGAGTGAGTCACGTGTTCAACACGCTGTCCTTAAGACATTAGCGCCCGGCTACACTCAAGAGTGATGCTATAGCCCTCACAGGACGGATATCTCCAGGATAAAACACCCTACTACACCTACTACTAGCATATGTAGTAGATGCTCAACTTGAGCTTGGCAACTCCGAAAAACCCTTAAGGAAAATCGCAAATGTTAAAGAAGACAATATAAAATATTTTCCCTTGGGGGTCTCTCTAAAATATAGAGAAACCCCTTTCCCATAGATTTTACAAAAGTAGTGAATTTGTTTATATAATTGACAAATACAACTTAAGAAGAGCAACTCCCCGATGTGGGACTAAAAATCTTATATAGTCTCTTAAAACAACCTAAAAGTGGATACTCCACAGTGTGGGACTAATAAGTTTTTCATTCATAAAAGAAAACAATAAATTATAATTTTTATTAAAACTTTAAAAACCATATTTTATTAATCGTTTTCCAAAAGTTGGACATTCGACCTTTTTGTACTTCTGACACTTTTGGATCCAAGAGGTCTGGAGTTCACGAAGATACTATTGCCTTGAGATCAATTTGGATCTTCACTCGTTCATTATCTGGATCTCGTTCTCATGTATCTTGGAGGGCTTAAAATTTAAGCAAGTCTTCAAATGCTTGTGTACTTCGATTCTCTACTATGGGTGTTCAAGTCTATCACCTCCAAAATAAATCGATTGAATGGAGAGGAATGACATTACCGGAAGTCTTCACTGCTAACAATTCAAATGCCAAGGTATTCCCGATGTTTTCCTCTTGACATGGTCACAAGGAAAACTGTTTTTGACCATATCAGTAGATTTAAACTCATCAATTATATAACTATTGCTTTGTTAGACACATAGTTTCGAATTTCTATTAACATCACGTACTCCGTATGACATTTTATCCAACAACTAAGAAATGTATTACCCGAAGAACCTATAAGCAACTTCAACTTATGGTGTGCACTCTCAACTATACCAGTCACGACGTTGTGGAAGTGCTTTATTCAATTCGGCCTAGCATAAAAATAAATTCTCTTTATACGGTTTCAACCAAGTGGATGTGAATTAATAAACCAAACCCTTATGTTCAGGCGCTGACTGAAGAATTAATTTCTTACACGCCACTCCATAATCCTTCCTGGTTTATACTCACATAATGCTAATAATCAATAAATGCATCCAGGATAGAAAAATCTTCATGTTTTTCTTTGTTAATTTCCTTTTTGTCTTTCTTTTAACGATATTTGTTTTATCGTTCTCGTCGTCGATTATCTTTTCTTCATTTTCGTCTAAATATGATTTAATCTTAAAATGATTTTGACCTTTTGAAAGTGACGCCTACCCAATATGCCATGTGAAAAAGAGAGGATACCAAGTACACCACCAACTTTTTCATTCGGCAATCTGTATAGACAAAACCTAATACAATTACAAGTGGACCTTTTTAAGGATCCTTGACAATATACATATGAAGTTTATATATCTATCTCTTCACAATTAGAAAGTCAAGACAACAAAGTCTGTGATCCGGGTTGTATAGAAAAGTAGTTGGACGATCTCAAAAATCAATATCCAAGATCAATCTAGTCGTATCCAAATAATTGTATCTGAATTCTGCCAAGTGTGAAACTTGTTATCTATCTATCAAGATACGAATTCTACAAGAACGAGTGTCGTAAATGATCACAATCAATATGGACTTATCTACTAAGATTGATTATGTCTACTTCTATTATAAAGATAAAACAATATAATGCGGAAAAGGAAAAACACAAGACAAACGAGGAAAACTGCAGCTGCAAAAAATAAAATAAAATTGGGGCCTCGTCCAGATTTGAACACCGAGCTGTATTAAGCATCTGCAGACACTAGCCTACTATCAGGCTTCAGACTGGAATGTATGAAAACGTGAGGGTACCAAAATACACCACCAACTTTTTCTTAGGCAACCTGTATGGACTAAACTCGAATACAATTCCGAGAGTTCAACTTAATGAATTTCAATCAGAAATTATATGAAGAGCTTATATCTCTTTCTCCCACAATCACAATACCGTGAAAGTACTTGGACGATTCCAAAGATCAATATCCAAGAATCAATCAAGTCGTATCTAAAAATTGCGATAGACTTATCCACTTGAATTGACTTTAACGTACAACCTGTGATATTTCAGTTATAAAGATAAACAATATAATGCGGAAAAGAAATAACACAGACACCCTAAAAAAATTTAATGAGGAAACCGCAAATGCATAAACCCCGAGACCTAGTCCATATTGAACACCATACTGTATTAAGCAGCTACAGACACTAGCCTACTATCAGAACTTCAGACTTGAATGTAGTTGAGACCGAATCTACCGTCACATCGATTCAATTAAAGTCGCGCTCCTTACGCCTCTTGAATCCCAGTAGGAATCCGCACAATTGATTCCTTTAGCTGTCGTCCTTTATATCCTAAAAGTTGCTTCAACTCAATTGAAGACTTTAAACCAATCTGGTTCCCACAGATAAGCCTATATATGATTTCAATTCTGATCAAAGATCAAGGTGAGGTAGGAAATCGATTGCAATAGACAAAGTCTAGCAAACATCAAAATCCGGTATTATGACTCCCGAAGAGCAGCCTAGTTTATTATTCACCTCATAAGTATAAACATGTGGAATAATAAAGTCTGAGACGGAGAAACTTTGTGATTTATATCTGAAAATACGAGGGTACCCAAATACACCACAATCTTTTGATTTCAACCTATAAGTCCTCTTACCGAAAGTGATCGTCTATGGACAAAGTCGAGACAATACAACAAATTGGTATTCACACTTTGTGTGATTGTCTATGGATACGGGATCGACACAATACGACTACCAAAGTGTGATACTTGATAATAGGTTCGGATTTAACCAAACTCTATAGGATCACTATCAAGTATATCGGAGTTGACGTTTGTGTAATTTACTTTAAATTATCTAAGCAAATATAATTGCGGAAAACAAAAGTAAATCACACAGCAAGATTTTGTTAACGAGGAAAACTGCAAGTGAAGAAAAACCACGGGACCTAGTCCAGAATTGAACACTTTCAGAATTAAGCCGTTATACAAAATCTACACCAACTTCGTATAGTTGAGACAAAGCAACTGCCCCTAGTTCACTTAGTTTCCTCAGTATCCCTGCGCTTCCAACTTCAAAGGTCACGCACTGGTACAATTCCTTTGGATCGTATTCCAAATAGTAAAGGAACAATAAATCTGTTTGGTAACAACTCTTTTGATTCTTTCAAGATAAAGACATCTCAAGTCATATGCAAAGGCTCTTCCGTTTAATCTAATAAACTCCTTTGCCTGGTAAGATCAACCTATCCTATAACTACAAAAGTGGTTAAGTTTAGATTCACACTCAATCAAAATAAATCTCAAAGAGATATATTGAGAATGCCGATCTCACGCAACTAATCAATCTAATAAATTCGATTCTAGTTGGATCCCAGCCGATCAAGGTTTGTGCACACACAAAGATATGAGGACTAAATAAGAAATCTTCTTCGTCTTCAAATCTTCTTTAATCTTAAATAAAAACCTGCACAACACCACTTAAATCTCTTGTGATAAATCACACACAGAACGGAGTCTATTAACAATGGATTATCACAAGATGTCTTTAGATCTACAAACAGTTCTAAAGATCCCGTCGATACTTTGATCTAGTTTGAGTGAATCTTATATCAGAAGAGAAGATTCTCAAGAATAAACAAACTAGGTGCAATCAAAGTTTCAACAACCGTTAGTCAATCAAATCAATAAAAAACTAATAACACTGCAATTATCTAGTTCCCCACCAACGGTACTAATAGAGCTTCTTGATCCCACAAAAGTCTTTAAACGAGCGGTCGTAAGATATTTCACCTAATTAGGATACTTTCCTCTCCGATTAGACGTCTCCACCAGAAACAACAAGAATGAAGTTTGTCTGGCTCTTAGGATAGTTTGCTAGAAATGAAAACTTAGGTATTTATAGACCAAGGATGCAATGAATGCCAAAATCGATTTTCCTGATTCCAATAAATGCTTGTCCAAAATTTCCAAAATCTCTCAATTGAAAATCTCCAATTAGTAAATGCACATTACTATTTTCTAGAGATATGCCATATAAAACCAAAAACCTTAATTAAAAGATTCCCAATTTATTTCGGCACAAGATCTCCTTGAGTACTAAGGAATATCTTTGAACAATAAATGATAAGAGTTACTGTACGTGTTCAAAGTATATTGACATCTCTTTACTGTAAATTCTTATTTATATTTACATGGATTTACATTCTTGGAACCGGTTATACCACACTTCCAAACAAGTTTAGAATTGGTTGACCTGTGTTCCAAGATAACTATGTGATTGATCAAATATCAAAACACATACATGGGTTCAATCGGTTCTACCAATCACTAGGATCGGTTATACCTCAATATGGAAATACTTGTGATCGGTCACACAAGTTACCAGGACCGATAACCATATTTCATGGTATTTCTTATGATCGGTCACACCAGTTACCAGGATCGGTTACACCAATTACTAGGACCGGTTACAAGGATCAATTACACAATACACTGTGATCGGTCACACCAATTATTAGGATCGGTCACACCTATTATAAATATCGATCATACCATCTCATGGTGATTAGTTAGGATCGGTTACACCAGTTACTAAAAACTAGTCATACCAAATCATAAGTCAAGCATTGTGATTAGTTATACCAAGATACATAACAAAGTTACGATCGATTCTACCATCTCACACACATTGGTAATCCAAAGATTTGCAATGAATAGCCGTACCAATAAGCCTAACGATTTCCCTTTCGATTCATAAAATAAGTTCATGAATGTACTATTTTAAACAAATGTAAAACATTGTTTCCTAGGATGAAATCTTCACCATTACCCATTCACATAATCATAACAATATATACAAGATTATGTCGGTGTCATATCTACGAAGTTCAAAAGATAAACGTTATACTTCGTAGTCTAATTCCCTAATACTATGATCATACAAATATGACCATGTCATATCACTAGAGTATCATACAATATGTACAGTATATATAGGTTCGCAGTTATGTTTTCAATATAACACGACTTGAAAGATACTTCAGGAATGAAACAGTCCAAGTCAATATTACTAACCTCAAGTGGAAGGACGATGTCGTCGTTGTAGTTCATTATTTCTTTACATTCTTTAGGTCTTCATAGTAATACTTGTATGTCTCAACATTCCTAGAATTTCTAGTCTAACCTAAACGAAGTTTATTCTAGTATATAATCAAGAGACTTTAGATGAGTTTTTACACACTAAAATATGACAACCAAACTTGACATACCAACGCTTGGTGAGTTCAACCGATCTATGCTCTAACATTATTTATCTTGTTTGTTGGAGCAAAGATCAATAATCAAAACAAGATCAGGATATACGAACTATCAAGATAAAGATAGTTGGGCCTGGCTTCACGAATCCCTAGATGAAGTCTTTTTCGTCGCTAAACCTAAAAAGGTTTAAAGGATAGGATGACTCTAGTTTAAAACTAGGACACACAAGATTAGTGTCAGGGATTCAAACATCCCAGTTGTTTGAGGTTCTCCTTATATAAATTTTCAATATCAAGGTTGTTTTAGATTTAAGCCAAGGTAGCTTTGTAATCAAGCAATCAATAATCACCATTAGATGAAAAACTTGACTTGAGATTAAATAGCAGAATATACACTCTGGTTAAGATTAACCATAACCTAACCGTGTACAAATGACATGTTCATGAAGGTTAGCCGAAAAATAGCCAATTGAACGATAAGCTTAACCATTTTCATTTAACACTTTTATACTATAACCTTGAGTCACAAATGTGATCAATCATGTCTAGATAGTGTTTTTAGAGAGTTATTCAAATGTCAATTATCTTATAGAAATAATTCTGATGCATCTAAAAATATTCGACGGGGTAAGTACGTGTACCTGGTACGTGTATTGTACATATTCGTAATATTTTTGTCATGGTATGTGTATCGGGTATGTATACCCTTAAGAAAAAAACGAGTTCAGGAACTCACAGATCCTTTATGGTTTGCATATAGGGTATGCGTACCTTCGGTTTTGAAACCAACAGATCTTTTCTGGTTTGCATACTAGGTATGCGTACCTTCCCAGTTCACGAATCCACAGACTTTTTATGGTATGGATACCGGGTATGCGTACCAATAAGTCACTGCCGAACTATAGCTATGCCAGTACGTGTACTGGGTACATGTACTGCGGCTCTGGGCATATAACAGTTCTCCCAATATGTGAACTGGTATGCAAATTGTTCTGTATCCAGATTTTACAATAGTTATATATCTCTCTAATAATCAATATGAAACATTCTCGAATAACATCAATGACACATATTACTGTTCCACGATATTTTTAAATAATTAAATCTTAAATCATAATTAGGTCATAAACAATAAATTGTGTTTAACCAAATTCATCAAGTATGAACAAATGTTCTTAAGCTTAGCATATTTCGAGAACGATATTCAAGATAAACTTGACTCGAAATTTCTGTTATGTATATACTATCTAATTTAGTCATACAACAATGTCTCATAGATAGAAAGGTGAAAACTTGAGAAATAGGTGGTTCAGTCTTCACTTACCTTTTGTTGAAGAAGTTCCCCAGAGCTCTTGTTGATCTTCGCCTTCAAACGGTAGAACGCAATGATATCCGAGACTTGACTAAATTTAGACTAGAAATCAAGATATAGTTCTGACAACTAAATTTGACAACAAGCTTGAGATAGCAACATTGTGAGTTCGACCGAGTAATGCTCTAACAATCTCCCTCTTTGTAAATTTTAGTGACAAAACTATCAATACACATGGATTAAAAAATAAAGCTTCAAAACTACAGAATCCACCATACTTGATTTCCTTGGTTTTTCTACTCTTTGAATTCTTCGTTACTTTAAGTTTCAATGATTTTGAACGTGTTCAACTCAACATCGTTGTTGTTGAAGATCCATAGCGATAACAACTTTGAAAACAAATATTCTCAATCGTCGTTATACAGAAACATAATATTATTATCTTCTCCAAAGTTTAATTGTATCACAACTTCGAAGTAATACTATGGTGATATGTTTCCCCCCCTTAGTCAATACTTACATCTTTTGCATAATAGGTGAAATGTTAGAGCACTGCTCGGTCGAACTCGCAAGCGTTGCTATCTCAAGCTTGTTGTCAAGTTTAGTTGCCAAAACTACAAGTCTTGATTTCTAGTCTACTTATAGCTAAGTCTCGGATTAGGATAGAAAGTGTAGTTGAGTATTAGACTTCACGGCATTCATCGATCAAAGACAAAGAACTACTAAGGGGATCTTGTGGAACTTCATCAACAAAAGGTATGTGGAGACTTGAACTCATCTAGCACTCAAAAGTCTATCTACTCTATCTCCTATTTGAGACAAAAGTCGTATAACTATATAGACTTCAATTATACACATTTGATATTTCGAGCTGAGTTTAACTCGCTTACATATTTCTCGAAATATGTGTTGGTAAGCTTTCGCTTTTACCAAGTTCATCTTATATTCTTGACGAAAGTCAAAAGATGATCATGTGAAATCATCTGGTAACATCTTACATGATTTGTGTGAGACAGTCATTTGATGTAGACTCGGAATGTTTCATATTGATCATTCGACCACTTGAAAATTGCTTTGAAGATAATAGTTTGTGTGAGACAGCTATTGTCGTCTTTCGAGAATGTTTCAATGATTGAAATGAGAGTTTAGCATAATTGAAATGAGAGTTTAGAGAAGAAGTCAATATTCTTAATGAGCAAAATGCTCATCAAAATACAACTTGACTGCTCAATTGAGCATCCTTCTTGTAATTATGGGAGGATGCTCATAATTCTCAAGAAAATTTTGTCTTAAGAAAGTAGTCGTTGTTATATTACTCTTTTCATTATTTTCTTCCTTTACAAAATAATGATCATAAAACTGTTGAGACTTGCTCCAGTACTTTACATGATGTAATGTTTTTGATCATCCACTCTTGAGAACATTTCCTTGTTGATTGCCCTTCTTTGTCCAATCAGTTGTTGTTTATCAACAATTATCTTATGTTCTTTTGAACTAAGAATGTCATCAATCTGTTTAGAATGGGTCCTTGAGTTCTTCAAGACTTCTTCCAAATTTGGGTCCACTGCCCTCTGGGTCGTGTACCAAGTGCACGAACTCCTGACCAGCACAGAACATATACGAGTTTCCCTAGGGTTTCCTATGAAACACTCATATATATATGTATCATGTTCCTCCTTGATACATACACGTTCCGAAACGTCAAATGTTCACCTGAGTTTTGTGTGCACAATGGATGGATACAACAAGGAAGACAAAGTTGAGAAGGGCAAGACTATCGAGTTTCATGAAAACCCTGTTTTCATAACCTGCTATCATGCTATTGGTAGGAAATCTTCTTCGAGATTTTGAGGTCGTACGTGAACAACTTGAAATTGCAACAAGGAATCTTGAATTTCTGAAAAACGAACTGGAGAAAGTAACTGATGAGCTCGTCCATGTTCAATCCTTGGTTGCTGGCCATGTTTAATGTTTTTCGAATTATGTTCTCTAAGAGTTGTGTTTATTTTACCTTGTCTAGGAAACTGCTTATGAGAATTTATTCTTGTGTTTTCAAGAAGGATAACTAGGGTTTGGAATAGCCGTTTTTGTGATTAGCTATGTCCAACGATTTTCATCTTGCAATGTTTTTAGATTTATTTATTTAAATTCTAAAAGTTGTTTTGGAAGATGATTTTGCACTATTAATCTTTATGGTTTTATATATCGCAATTTGTTATGGTATATGTGTGTTTGCGTCCATGAACTGTGATTGTCCTATACGTGGTCAAAAGTTAAGTCCTTCATATGTCGATATGCAAGTATTGATAAAAGATTGAATGAACTTTTGACAAACAAAAGATAAGCCTATTATGTCATTATGCAAATATTGATGGAAGATAGGATGAGCTTTTGTTTACAAAGATTAAGTCTATTATATGTCATTGTGAAAATGGTGATAACGAATAGAATGAATCTTTGTTTATTCCGTAGTATTGATCTTCCCCGATCTATATTCTTATGTTAAATACTGTGCGGCTCCGTAAGTTCTCTTATGTGAGCATTTCCGATTAAATTAATCATGGGTTCTCTTGTGGTTAATTTAATTGATTTTTTTTTTGATACAAATTCATATTCTTATGTAATTTGTTAATGTCCAAAGAAATCCTTCTTTTCTTGTGAAAGTAAGGTCGCTCTTGTTGTTTTTTCGGGAATGACATTTTATGGGGGAGAGTTCTTAATTGAACTTGTGCTTAATTGCCAAATCTTTGTGGGGAGTGCGGCTGTGGAATATTATAGGGGTTATCTTGTATCTTTATAAACTCCTTGATGAATGCATTTATTTTCGGCTATATGATTGCATCTAAAAAGTTGGTATGTACTTTCTTTTGGTCATGAAATGTCTCTATGGAAATTTCATTAGGATCCCACTAGTTTTCGTACCTTTGCCAATTTTATTGACAAAAAGGTGGAGAATTAATGTGTAGTTCACACTACAAATACATATGGTTTTCGGATCATTATGTAAGGGGGGGTGGTTTCCATGTGAGATGGAGTATTGACTAAGGGGGGAGTGATACATATCACCATAGTATTGTTGTCGAAGTTGTAATACAATTGAACTTTGATGCTGTGTAATAATATTATGACATTGTGTAACAATGATTGAGAGCTTTTGTTTTCTCATTGTTATGGCTACGGATCTTCAACAATGGTGATGCTGCATTGAATATCTTTGGAATCATTGGAGTACTTAGAAGTGACGAAGATTTCGAGTAATGTTGAAGAACCAAGGAGATCATGCTTGTGGATGAGAAGCTGCAAAGTTTATTTATTTTGTATTCCATATGTATTGATAGTTTTGTCACTAAAATTGACAAAGGGGGAGATTATTAGAGCACTGCTCGGTCGAACTCGCAAGCGTTTCTATCTCAAGCTTGTTTTTCAAGTTTAGTTGCCAAAACTATAAGTCTTGATTACTAGTCTACTTATAGCTAAGTCTCGAACTAGGATAGAAAGTGTAGTTGAGCTCTAAGCTCCACGGCGTTCATCATACAAAGACGAAGAACTACTTAATGAACTGGTGGAACTTCATCGAAAAAAAGGTATGTGGAGACTTGAACTTATCTATCACTCAAAAGTGTATCTACTCTATCTCATATCTTGAGACAAAAGTCGTATTGCTATATAGACTTCGATCATACACATTTGCTATTTCGAGCCGAGTTTATCTTGCTTATCTTTTCCTCGAAATATGTGTTGGTAAGCTTTCGCTTTGGCCGAGTTCATCTTTACTCTTGAAGAAAGTCATGTTATTGTTTCAATCTCTTGAAAATCTCTTTGATAAAAAATAGTGTGTGAATAACCGCTATATATAACATCCTCTAAGAATGTTTCAATGATTGAAATGAGAGTTTAGAATATATAACCTTGAATGGATATAAACATTGTATGTGAACTCATACTTGTGTAAGTACAAAATCCTTGAACTAAAGTATGTGTACTTTGTTGTTTAGGATAATCGGAGCTAAGTCCGCGTACTGTCGGAAGTTCACATCCAATAAATTTCTGCTGGAGTTTGTGAACTGAAAACAAGCTCAGTCCGGGTACTTAAGTATGCGTACCCGTATGCATACTTAAGTGGGTTATTTTATAAAAACGGTTTATTCATGAACTATGACATTTATAAATTAAGGAATGCATATTTGCAAACCGTGGCTATAATGTTCATGAATCGATTCGAGTGAATCAAAATCGTTTTTGCTTCGATTGTGTCTTGTATATTTCTATGAGATTTAAGTAATTGAACAACTCTCTTACTAGTTCATTTGAGTCACTTGAACTAGTTATGGTGAAGATGAATAAGGTTGATATGAAAGTGCTCATATGGCTAACCATTGGTTAACTACTGTTGAACCAACTAGGTGTACACATTTAGGTACGGTTACACAAACCTAAATGAACGTGCATTTCATTTTTGTATGACAAGCTAAGTTCGATCTAACGGTTAAAAGATATTAGCTTGAATCTAATCAGGTTTTCATCTAACGGTGAATATTGAATGCTTTGTTACCAAGGTAACTTAAATTGCAAACCCTGATTTGGAGACTATATAAGGGAGAACTCTAGCAACTGGGAAACCTAATACCCACACCTCATGTGTGATACCAGTTGTATAAGCTAGAGTCGATTCTGCTTTAACCTTAGGTTTCTATCGAGACCCTGTAGGTTAACGACTTGAAGACTTCATTGGGATTGTGAAGCCAGACCCAACTATTTTCTCTGTAGTTGCGTGATCTGATCTTGCTATTTCTATCGTATTTGAGTACAATTGTAAGATTGGCTTGAGATTAAATTCTCCGATAGGCAAGATAGAAAAGAAGTCACAAACATCTTCGTCTCATCGTTTGTGATTCCGCAATATGTTGTTTCGCTAGTCGATTAAGATTATTGTGAGGTGATTGATAATTCTAGGTTGTTCTTTGGGAATATAAGTCTGGGTTATCGATTGGTTCATGTTAACCTTGATTTATCAAAAGACGGAACAAAACTCGTAGGTATTTCTGTGGGAGACAGATTTATCTATTCCTGTAGACTTTTCTGTGTGATACAAATTTGTTTATTAAAGTCTTCGACTTTGGGTCGTAGCAACTCTTAGTTGTGGGTGAGATCAGCTAAGGGAATCAAGTGCGTAGTATCCTGCTGGGATCAGAGACATAAGGATCGCAATTGTACCTTGGATCAGTGTGAGATTGATTAGGGTTCAACTACAGTCCAGACCGAAGTTAGTTTGTAGTAGGATAGTGTCTGTAGCGGCTTAATACAGTGTGTTCAATCTGGACTAGGTCCCGGAGTTTTCTGCATTTGCGGATTATTACAGGCAAACACGTTAAGACCTCATAAGTCTGTGTTTGTAGCGATCTGATTCTATGGACAATGGTGCTATCTCTATAAATGTACCGCCAGTCTTCGATGGCTCGAATTACTTATGGTGGAAAATTGGTATGCGTGCCTTTCTACAAGCGCGTGATTTTCAATCATGTGTTTATGTTGTTAATGGCTATTTTCCTCCGGTTGTTACAGTAGGCGATGTAACTGTTCCAAAGGATATCGGTGATTATGATGATGTCAAGATTCTTGCTGCAAAGCAAAATTCTGACAGATTGAATACAATCATCCATGTCATTACCCCAGATCTTCTGCATCATGTGTCTATGTGCGCTCGGTCTAAAGATGTGTGGGATATCTTAGAAACCGTATTTGAAGGGAATACATGTGAAAAAGAAGCTAGGCTTCAAAACCTAAATTCTGATTGGGAAAACCTTCGTATGGAAGATGAAGATTCATTTGATGAGTTTAATCACAAAGTGTCTAAAATTGTTAATGCATCTTTTGCGTTGGGTAAGACTATTCCTGAAAAGGACATTGTGATGAAAATTCTCAGATCGTTGCCATCTAGATACGATTCTAAGAAACATGCCATCGTTGAAGGAAATAAACTTGATACGCTTTCCAGAAATACTTTTGTTGGAAAGTTAAAATTACTTGATCTTGATCAGAACACAGTCAGAACATCTGCGTTCAAAGCTGTGACCAACACAAGCACATCTTCTAACTTGTCTTAGGCTGATGAATGTTGTTCCAATCATGTTGATTTTGAAAAATCACTGATCACACAAAAGATCAAGGATATTGTAAAAATAAGCAAAAGATGTGAGAAACGTCTCTCTCTGGTTAATGCTTCGGATGATTCAATACAAGAAAAATCATCCCTGGTTGTCAATATCTTGCATACTTTCGATGTGTGCAATGAACTTTCAGCTCTCGCAGCAGAAACTTCTTCCTACTCAAATTCTGATTCAGAGTTTGAGTCGGACACTAAGATTTTTTAATTCTTTGATAAGTTTGAAGAAATTCACCAAGAAAATCTCCAACTAAAGGCTTCGTTGGAGAAACTTGAATCATCACTTCAGGTGAAAAATCTTGAGATAGATTGTCTTAATGATGAATTAACCAGGACCCTATCTATAAAGGAAAAAGAGATTAATACTCTCAAGTGTGACCTGCAAAGGTTGTCTGGAAGTTCTGACAAAATCTCAACAATGTTATTCAGTTAGAAGTCTTTTGGAAACACAAATGGTTTAGGGTTCAAAAGAAAAACTGTGAGCACAATAAACTCTTTTGTTCCAGTCGGTTTTGGAACAATTGATGATGAATGTTGTGATAAACAGGAGGCAAATAAGCACGACAATAAATCTTCCTTTATTTGTTCGTTTTGTGGAAATGCAAATCATGTTCAAAGTAAGTGTTGGAAATTCAAAAGGAACAACAAAAGGATTTCCAAACTTCAAAATGACATGCAAAGAATGAATCTGGCCATGGGAAATCAACAGGGTACTCCTGAAGACAAGAAGAAATCTAAAAGAATCCCACTAGTTTTCGTACCTTTGCCAATTTATATTGACAAAAAGGGGGAGAATAATGTGTAGTTCACACTACAAATACATATGGTTTACGGTTCATTATGTAAGGGGGAGTGGTTTTCATGTGATATAAAGTATTGACTAAAGGGGAGTGATACATATCACCATAGTATTGTTGTCAAAGTTGTGATACAATTGAACTTTGATGCTGTGTAATAATACTATGACACGGTATAACAATGATTGAAAGCTACTGTTTTCCCATTATTATAGCTACGGATCTTCAACAACTATGATGCTGAGTTGAACACATTCAGAATCACTGGAGTACTTGGAAGTGACAAAGATTTCGAGTAATGTTGAAGAACCAAGGAGATCAAGCATTTGGATTGAGAGCTACAAAGTTTGTTTATTTTGTAATCCATATGTATTGATAGTTTTGTCACTAAAATTAACAAAGGGGGAGATTGTTAGAGCACTGCTCGGTCAAACTCGCAAGCGTTGCTATCTCTAGCTTGTTTGTCAAGTTTAGTTGCCTAAACTATAAGTCTTTATTTCTAGTCTACTTATAGCTAAGTCTCGGATTAGGATAGAGAGTGTAGTTGAGCATTAGACTTCACGACATTCATCGATCAAAGACGAAGAACTACTAAGGGGAGATTGTGGAACTTCATCAACAAAAGGCATGTGGAGACTTGAACTCATCTATCACTCAAAGTCTATCTACTCTATCTCCTATTTGAGACAAAAGTCATATAGCTATATAGACTTCAATTATACACATTTGATATTTCGAGCTGAGTTTAACTCGCTTACATATTTCTCGAAATATGTGTTGGTAAGCTTTCGCTTTAACCAATTTCATCTTATATTCTTGACGAAAGTCAAAAGATGATCATGTGAAAATCGCCTGGTAATATCTTACGTGATTTGTGTGAGACAATCATTTGATGTAGACTCGGAATATTTCGTATTGATCATTCGATAACTTGAAAATTGCTTTGAAGCTAATAGTTTATGTGAGACAGCTATTGTCGTCTTTCGAGAATGTTTCAATGATTTAAATGGGAGTATAGAACAATTGGATATAAGTGCAGTATGCGTAATTGCATATGTGTAATCCAAGTCCGGGAACCATGGTATGCATACCAGTATGTGTACTGATTGGTTTAGCAAAGGTCCGGGAACCAAGTACGCATACCGGTATGCGTACTGGCGTGAGGTTCAAGTTCCGGGACTTTACTGAGTTTGGTGGTATGTGTACCAGTTCGTGTATTGGCGAATCCAAACTTAGCCCGACCACTTAGGTATGCGTACCCGTTTGCATACTTGAGTGGGTTATGTTTTAAAATCGGTTTGTTCATGAACTAATACATTTATATAATAAGGAATGCAATCTTTTGCAAACCGTGGCTATAATGTTAATGAATTGATTCGAGTGAATCAAAATCGATTTTGCTTCAATTGTGTCTTGTATACTTCTACGAGAATATAAACAATTGAACAACTCTAGAACTAGTTTCATTTGAGTCATTTGAACTAGTTATGGTTAAGATGAATAAGGTTGATATGAAAGTGTTCATATGGCTAACTCCGGTTAACTATTGTTGAGCCAACAAAGGTGCACACGTTTAGGTACGGTTACTCATATCTAAATGAAGTCACTTTTCATTTGTGTGTAACAAGCTAAGTTCGATTTAACGGTTGAAAGATATTAGCTTGAGTCTAATCAGGTTTTCATCTAACGGTGAATATTGAATGCTTTATTACCAAGGTAACATTGATTGCAAACCCTGATTAGAAGACTATATAAAGGAGAACTCTAGCAACTAGGAAACCGAATCCCCACACCTCTTGTGTGATACTAGTTGCGACTAGAGTGGATTCTCCTTTAACCTTAGGTTTTTCATGAAATCATATAGGTTAACGACTTGAAAAATTCATTGGGATTGTGAAGCCATACCCAACTATTTTCTCTGTAGTTGCGTGTTCTGATCTTGCTGTTTTCTATCGTATTGAGTACTATCTTCTCTAAGATTTGCTCGAGATTTATTCTTCGATAGGCAAGATAAAAATTAGTCACAAACATCTTCGTCTCATTATTTGTGATTCCACAATAATTTTTTTCGCTACCATACGATTAAGATTATTGTTAGGTAATTGATATTTCTAGGCTGTTCTTTGGGAATATAAGTCCGATATATCAATTGGTTCCTGTTTACCTTGATTTATCAAAAGACGGAACAAAACTCTAGGTATTTTTGTGGGAGACAGACTTATCTATTCAATAGACTTTTCTGTGTGAGACAGATTGGTTTATCAAGTCTTCGACTTTGGGTCGTAGAAACTCTTAGTTGTGGGTGAGATCAGCTAAGGGAATCAAGTGCGCAGAATCTGGCGTGGTTCTAGAGGTGTAAGGAACGCGACTGTACCTTGATCAGTGTGAGATTGGTTAGGGCTTAACTACATTCCAGTCCGAAGTTAACTTGGAGTAGGCTAGTGTCTTTATCGGCTTAATACAGTGTGGTGTTCAAATCTGGACTAGGTCCCAAGGTTTTTCTGTATTTGCGGTTTCCTCGTCAACAAAACTTCTGGTGTCTGTGTTATTTCTTTTCCGCATTATATTTTCAATATAATTGAAATATCACAGGTTGTGCGTAAGTTCAATCAATTGGGAATCCAACCTTTGGTTATTGATTAAATTGATTGACACTTGGATATTGGTTTTTGATACCGTCCAAGTTATTTCTTATATTCAATCAGACTCGCAAATTCCTATTTGTTTGATTGCGGATTGAATTGAGAAATTGAGATATAACTCTTTGATATACTTTTCTTAAGATTGAGTCTGATTGTCTAGTTGATTCTCTTAAAAATATATTGGAGTTAGTCCATACAGATTGCTAAGCGAAATATTGGGTCTGGTTTTTAGACCCCCGCTTTTTCATGAAATCTATAGATGTTGATTCACCCCCCCTACATAATGATACATAAACCATATTAATGTAGTACGAAACTACTAATTAATTTCCCCCTTTTTGTCAATAAATTTTGGCAAAGGTACGAAAACTATGGGTTTGTAATGAATTCAATCAAAAGATACTTCAAGACTTAAAGGATATACTTACCAACTTAAATTTAGACGAGATCACAGAGTATAAAGTACTTAGCGCTCATCTAGGATATTTAAGATACAAGCATCCCCTGTAAATTCCACATCCACTCTCCCCACAAAGATATAACATTTAAGCACAAGTTTAATTAAGAACTCTCCCCCATTTGATGTCATTCCCAAGAGAACAACATGAGTGACCTTACTTTAATAAAAATAAGGATTTTGTCAGACATTAACATCTCACATGGATTTGTATCCCAAACATCGACATAAATTAATCTCAACGCCAGTTACGAATAAAGAGATAATTTTAATCGATATGACTCAACATAAAAAAGTCTTATGGAGTTGATAGCGCACTAATTACACAAGAGTGAGACCATGAAGAGATCAATACAGCATAAATTCTCAAAAAGTTTATTCTACCTTTAAGTCAGTAAATCCATAAAGACTTAATAGATTTAACTTTGGAGCATATGTGAGATATTCGTTCAATTTACCAAAAACAACAAGTCATCGGCATTGTTGAGTCGAAATTTATTATTTGTTGTGCAAAGGAAAATATAAACTCATATGGATTAAACATATACCCCCTAAGATTTATTTTTTGTGTGTAATTAGCCCTTCGTGGCCATTCATACTATAATAAATCTCAATAGAATAGGTCGTAATATAGAGGAAATGCAGTGTTACTTATGTGCAGTTCAAGAGGAAACATGAAGTCATCTTTTGCTTCATTGTAAGTATACTAGGAAAATTGAATACTATATTCTTAATGGTACTAGATGAAGATTGGTTCTAGTACATACAATATTAAATGAACTACTAGCTTAGAAATATAAAAAAGCTATGGGAAAAGGGAGAACTCTACTCTCTTAGTGTTTAGTCCACAAGGGATGACAAAAATATGAATTTGAAATTTATGAGCAAACATATTTGTCGGTGTTAATGGTTCAAACACAACCAAATGCATAAAAACAATTAATTGGAAGACGTATTGGTTAACCAAATCCTCGACATATCTTGTTTTAGTGACTGTATAAGTATTGAGTAAATTTACCCCAATCAATCAATAACAATATAAAAGAATAGAATGATACATTTCGATGATATATTCATGCCTGTGTTGATCCCTAGTCCTACGAGAACAATCCCATTGGATAAGCTCATAATGGTAATGGCCGAAGAGGATAAGACGAATCCATTTCTTTATCTGACTCTCCAAAACTCTTTTATGGAGTTGAGACAAAAAATAACAAGACCGTCTGTCTAAAAATACTTTATTGAGTTGAGACAGGAAATAATAAGATGAATAAAGTTGTTAGTAGATATAATATAATTGATTGTTGGAATCTTGAGAGATAAATATAAATTTATAGTAAGCTATTTGGAAATAGTTAGGTGATCATAACGTTATGTTAAACAAAACCTGTTAGAGCACTGCTCGGTCAAACTAGCAAGCGTTGTTATCTCAAGGATTGTTTGTAGAGTTTAGTTGATCAAAACTACATACTTGATTTCTAGTCTGTATATAGCGATGTCTCGTATTAGGATAGAAGTCTGTAGTTGAGCATTAGACTTCACGACGTTCACCAATTTAAGACGAAGATCTATTGAAGAGCTTGGAGGAACTTCGACGAAAAAAGGTATGTGGAGACTAAAACTTATATATCACTTAGAAGTCTATTCAATTCTATCTACTAATGAGACTAAGTCGTATAACTATATAGACTTTGTGTTATACACATTTGAAATTTCGAGTCGAGTTTATCTCGTTTATATATTTCTCGAAATACAAGTTTAAAGCTTAGAAAGCTTCATCATCTACTTGACAAGTTTAGTTGTAAACAATTCATTTGTTGGAAACTAAATATTAAGTCAAGATGATCATGTGAAAATTACCTTGAACATCTTACATGATTTTTGTGAGACAATCATTTGATGTTAACTTGGGAAGTTTCATATTGATCAATTAATCATTTGAAAAGTACTTGAAGCTAGTGGTATGTGTAAGATTACCATTGTTGTCTTCTAAGGATGTTTCAAATTGACTGAATGAGAGTTTTAAAACTACTACCAATGTCTGGATACACACAGTATGCGCACCCAGTATGCGAACTGTGAAGTACTACCAATGTCTGGATACACCCAGTATGCGAACTGTGAAGTACTAGTTCAGGTTCAGGACTGTAATGACCCGTCCATCCACCGATATTGTCCCCACTTAGCCATTGCGGTTATCCGGAAGTGTGGGGTTTTCAACGGGCATCTCCGCGGTCATCCAGCATCAACTTCCCGGGAGGTCACCCATCCCTGGATTGCTCCCGCCCGAGCACGCTTAACTTTAGAGTTTTCTGCCAACTCTGGAGCTAATTGTGCTGAAAAAGACCTTGGTGTTAGGAAAGGACAAATCATTACTTATATTCCATTTGGCCAACCGTTGTCGAATATCGGGGTATTACAATACCACCACCTTAAATTGGAGATGTCCTTCGCTCCAGAATATGTTCGCAAGCCCAGATCTCCGACGTTCCCTGCCCCTCATGAAAAGCACCTGGACCAACCCCGGCCAGCGTACCTTCCCACCCTTGACAGGTGACCCGCCATCGGCTCTGATACCATTTGTAATTGACCCGTACCTCCACTGATATTGTCCCCACTTATACACTGCGGTTATCTGGCAGTGTGAGATTTTCAACGGGCACCGCTGCGTTCATCCAGCAGCAACTTCCCAGGAGGTCACCCATCCATAGATTGCTCCCACCCGAGCACGCTTAACTGCAGAGTTTTCTCCCAACTCCTGAGCCAATTGTGCTAAAAAGGCCTTGGTGTTAGGAAAGAACAAATCATTACTTATATTTCATTCGGCCAACCATTGTCGAATATCGGGGTATTACATACACTCTTGTTTGCGAATTGTGTTTGCGAACGAGTTTATCTGTGATAGGTCCGAAACTGTGGTTTGCGAATAGTGTTTGCGAACGTAAGACTAGGCAAGGTCCGGAACTGTAGTTCACGTACTCAGTTTGCGAAATCAGTGGTTAGGTTCTAAAATCGGTAAGTATGACAACTTGTTCACATACTCGTATGGTAACTATTGTCTATACTCATGAACTCAGGTTCGTTTGCGAACTCTGTTTGCGAACTAAAGTCCCTGAAACTTTAATGTATTAAGGTATGCGAACTTTCTTTGAAAACCATGACATTATGTTCATGAATTGGTTCTTGTATTAGTACTTTGTACACTTACAAACCAAACCGAATTTGCTTCAAATTGTTCATGGATATTTCTATGAGATAGTGAACATTTGAACAACTCTCTTGAAACACATTTAAATTCATTTGATTGTCTATCATGATTGATTGATGATCAATCTGGTCTAGATTTGTTAGATGAATATGGCTAAGCTAAAAGTGTTCATATGGCTAACTTCGGTTAACTGTTATTGAGTCAACTTGTTATACACGTTTAGGTACAGTTCACCCATATCTAAATATAGGTATATTTCATTTATGTGTATCAAGCTAATACCATCTAACGGTGGAGATTGATTGCTTATTTTCTAAGAAATCTTAGATTGAATCTTAAATCAGGAGTTCATCTAACGGTGGATATTAATTGCTTTGTTACTAAGCTATCTTAGCTTTGATTGTAAGCAACCCTGATTTGAAAGCTATATAAGGAGGAACTCTAGCATCTGGGAAACCTAATCCCGACACTCTCGTGTGTCCTAGTTGCAAACTAGGGTCGATTCTCCATTAGCCTAGGTTTCCAGTTCTTCTGAAAACCATTACTAGGTTTAACGACTTAAAGACTTCGCTGTGGATTCGTGAAGCCAGGTCCAACTATTTTCTCTGTAGTTGCGTATCATGATCTTACTTTTTCTATCGTATTTAGTTTAATCTTCTCTAAGATTTTATCAAGATTTATCACCGATAGGTAAAATATAAAAAGTAATCACAACAGTTTCTTCGTCTCAGACTCTTGTGATTCCGCAATAACTTCTTATGTTAATCAGTTAGGTTATTATGAGGTCACTAATATTTCTAGGATGCTCTTCAGGAGTATAAGATCGGATTATTAGTTGAGTTTCATGTTCACCTTGATCTTTATCTTAAGACGGAAACAACAAATAGAATAGACTTATCTGTGGGAGACATATTTGTTTATAAGTTTTCGACTTTGGGTCGTAGAAACCTCTAGGACGTAAAGGACGTCAACTAGGGGAATCAAGTGCGTAGAGTCTTGCGAGATTCAAGAGGTGTAAGGAACGTGATTGTACCTTAATCGGTGTGAGACTTGGTTAGGGCTCAACTACATTCCAGTCCGAAGTTAACTTGTAGTAGATTAGAGTCTGTAGAACCTTAATACAGTGTGGTGTTCAAGTCTGGACTAGGTCCCAGGGTTTTTCTGCATTTGCGGGTTCCTCGTTAACAAAATTTCTGATGTCTGTGTTATTTCTTTTTCGCATTATATTTTCTTTATATAATTGAAATATCACAGGTTGTGTGTTATTCAATCATAGTTGATAAATCCGACCTTGTTTTTTGAATAAGACTTTATTGACACTCGGACATTGGTCTTTGGTACCATCCGAGTTATTCTCATAACAATCAGGTTCACGGATTTCTATATGTTTGATTTACTGATTGTGTTGAGAAAGAGATAAAGCTCTTTAATATATATCTTGATTCAGTAACTTGGTGCTCTCAGAATTATATTGGAGTTTAGTCCATATAGATTGTCGAACGAAATAGTTGGGTGTGGTTGTTGTACCCCCGCATTTTCAAAACCATTAATTTATATGGTGGTTTTGATGATCTCTGCCACCAGTTGTTGGTCCATCTAACTTCTATCTGAACATTGTTTATAGTAAAGTGTTACCAAAGTCGATGATATTTTTGTTATTAATTGTTTATTTGAGCATATGCCTACTTAGCTTGTTTTGATCCAATTCTTCGCATGACAAATTATTCAACCACTATATGTATCTTTGTTAATATTAGACATGGAGATTGAAGCTATGTGGTTTTAAGCATTTGGACCCTGTGAATTACTTAGCAATTTAATTGAGACTCGATAAGTTCAGCAAATTCCGTTGGCCAGAGTTAGTAATTTCCAATTTTGTTAGCGTTATTTTGGCAATATCTCATATTTAACTATTTTATTCACTGTTTGACTAGTTGTAACACCCGTATTTTCCGCAGAACACATGCTCAAAGATGCATCATTGAATGAGATGAAGCTTCATATCAAGCTTGTATTGTGCATTCAGTGCATGTTGGCCCAGAATAGAAATTAATTTTTATTATTCTCTCGCTTTCCTTAACTCATAAATATTTATTCTTCGTCTTTTTGATTTAACATTTTTAATCTTCTCACTTCCATGATCATCAACACTTATCATTCTCGTTATTTTATTTTATTTTGACAAAAATCTACAAACAGTGGTGACTGTAAGATAGTTGCAAAGTACAAACAACCAAAAAAATTCACCATAATACGGAAAATCAAGTCTATATAATTATGTATTGATACACCGATATGATATATATATATATATATACACACACAGCTAAGATGTTGTTTGGTGTTTGACGTTTGAAGATGTATGTAGAGTTAATAAAAACAAATTGGGTATTGTTTGATCAAAATGGAGAAGATATAAAAGTAGTTGAGTTATTCTAATCTCTTGCAGTGTTCATTATCTTCCGCCAAAATTATGATTATATATATATCTATTACTTGCATCAATAGTGTATAGAAAATTCTATTATTTGTTTTGAATGTATATGAATTTTTCTCATTTTTCTCAATCACTTATTATTTGCCCGATCTTTTTTCCCCTTTATTTTCTTCTTTCCACACTGAATATTTTTTTTTTTTAGTTTTTTGAATATGTTTTTTTTTCTTTCCATTTTGTCACAAGAACTTACTTAGAGCAGTTCATATGGACTCAACAAATCCTTGTTTTGTTGATTTTGATCCCACTATGGACTCAACAAACATGAATAACGGATGGACAAACCAACAAATTTGTTGGTTTGTTGAGTAAGATGGAAGAACAAGCGCGCGCGTAAAGGAAGGCCGAGAGAGCGTCGCACAAGCACCGACGTTGAAAGGAAAACCACGAGTTGAAAGGAAAAACGCTGGAGTTGAAAGGAACAACGTTGGAGTTGAAAGGAAAAACTCCCCTTGGTTTTCTCTCTCCAAAATTCGGTTATAATATTTAGGTTTTATTTTTTTATATTTGTTTTATTAGTTAAATAATCAGTGGGACCCAACTCTTATTAGTTTATATCAATAAAATCACTAGTGGGACCCAACTCTTATTAGTTTATATTAATAAAACCACTAGTGGGACCCTAAAATATCGGATTTGTTCATTTTGCCTTGGTTTCCCATAGTGGAAAATGCAGTTTATTCATCCACGTGGCTCAACAAAATAATAAGTTTGTTGATTGCTATAGGAATTGCCCTTAGTTATAAATATAGATTAAAGTTATCCTATATTGGTTCGATTTGTGTTGTTTCACTATTGACATGTATATTCAGACACAAGTATGAAGCTATCAATGATCATTATCAATGACAATTATTTCAACTTATGATATTACTTTGCTGCCATACTTGCTTATCAGCCTTTTCAAATTTTAGGTCACCCAATTGCCAAACTAGCTTATACAAATCGTTTTTCTCAGAAATACTTCTAAGAAGTTCAGGCTTCTAGCATCCAAGCAGGCACTAAGTGTATCCAAACACCTTATAGATCAAGTTTCCAAGGAAAAGTGTTACTCCAAGCTTGTATCAAGCATGCATATGCTTTTGCTGCTCAGATTTGAAAGAGTCTTCTCGTTAAGATGGGATATTGCAGAAAAGTCTGCAACAGCTGGAATGATGAGGTTATGTTGTGTGTAAAGGTAATAATATTTTTTTTTTGTTAGAAGAATGATTCTGAATGGTTTCATTTATCATCTTTGGAGAGAGAGAAATTCCAGATATTTTGCTTCTAAGTATTATTCTATGGAGGTTGTGAGTTATGTAATTGCTCAAGAAGTTTGGCTTATGATGAGCTCTCAGAATCTTATGACTGATGACAATGCTGCTAAATAGAGAATTTATTGAAAGATGGAGACTTGACTGTGCTTTTGTGGTCAAATAACTAGGCCTCTATCAATGGATAATCGAATATTCGATATCCGTTTGAGTCCTCCAAAAATTTAAAATATTATCTGAAATTTCGGATAACGGATATCTTATCGTATATTCCTAGTTTAACGGTTTGGATATGGAAAAGACATTATCCTATAATATCCAATATTCGTTATAAAATGTATATACAAAAAATAATATATTTAATTGTTAACTTGGTAATTTATGAAGTCAAATTTTGACATCAAATTTAGTTATTTGGTTTTATTTTAGTTGAATTTGCTTAAGGTTTCTTTGTATGTTTATAGTTTATGAAATGTAGAAACATTAAAAAAGAATTTAGATTTTTTTCTTTTAATACTATCGAATATTACCGAATACTATCAGATATCTGGAATTGTTATCAGAACGGATACGAAAGTGAATGTTGATTATTTGTCGGATATTGTCGAATATCAGATATCCGGTAATTCCTGTCGGATATGGTTATGGCAGAGGTCATATCTGTTTCGATAAGTACCTTTGACAGGCCTACAAAGAATCTATTCAGTGTGTTTGGACTGCTCCCAGAGGCTATGATATTATGATCAATACGATGGTTTTAAGGGAGATGGTGATGCTAGGTATAGTGCAATTATTAAATATTTTTTCGGAAGATACCTTGTCTGCTGCTTATGGCGGTTCTTATCCCATCTCGATTACTACCCGTGAGCTTCAAGGAGTGGAACTGGATCTGCATCTTACTATCAAGATTAAAGCTCAGTTTATACATGTGTGCACAGATTCCATGTCTATTTGTTTGTTGCTTAATAGTCCTGACCTTAAGCCACCTTGGAATGCCACTCAGTTTGGATAAGAATTAAGTCTCTGCTAGCAAAATTTGTTTCAGTTACGATTAATCGTTGTTACTGGGAGACAAATCAAGTTGTTGACTATTTTGCTAAGATTCATCGGAAGAAAGCTTTCGTTAATTTGGTTTTGAAGGATTTCTCTCCCGACTTTAGGGAGATTTGGCGGCTGAGAAAGTTGGGACAATGTATTTCAGGATTTAGTTTTTAGTTTGGGGTTTGGTTTTGAAGTTTTTTTTTTTCTATTGTAGTTTTTTTTTTGTGCAGTTGGGGTCTCCCCCAGTGTATCGTGTCAATTTTTTATTTTTAAAATGGTTTAGTTTCATAGCTGGGCTTCATATCGTAAGCCCATAATTTTGTCATCATAAGCCAGCCCATTAAGCAACATTGTGTTATAAGCACCAACCGTGTGGTGCCCGTGCCTTCTAATCGTAAGCGGTGACTCCTTATCACCGACTTATAAAACTTATAAGAGCTAAAAAAAAATGGCGAAGTCGTAAAAGCTAGCCCAAGTAGGGTTTTCATATAGTCCTTCAGTCCGCACAAGTTGTTTCTCTCTCAATCTCAACACTCATCAATCCAGAGGTGAGCAGTAAAAAATCTTCATGAATCAATCTTACTAGCTTCTACAATCAATTTTCATTCTCTGAATGAACTAAATTTATAAACCCTAGACTTTTTTACATTCCCTCCTTCCCCGTACTTCAAAAAAATTCTAGGGTTTTACGATGTATCTCTATAGTTTAACCCTGCAAAAAGCTACTGGTGTTGTATGTGCAACGAATGGGAATTTCATTGGTGGAAAATCACAAGAGATAGTAGTAGCAAGAGGTAAAGTACTAGATCTAATACGTCCTGATGAAAACGGTAAGATCCAAACTATTCTATCAGTTGAAGTTTTTGGAGCTATTCGTTCATTAGCTCAGTTTAGATTAACTGGTTCACAAAAAGATTATATCGTAGTTGGTTCTGATTCTGGTCGTATTGTAATTCTTGAATATAATAAAGAAAGAAATTGTTTTGATAAAATTCATCAAGAAACCTTTGGGAAATCGGGTTCCAGAAGAATTGTGCCAGGACAGTATATAGCTGTTGATCCTAAAGGACGTGCTGTTATGGTTGCTGCTTGTGAGAAACAAAAGCTTGTTTATGTTTTGAATAGAGATACTGCTGCTAGGTTAACCATATCATCACCTTTAGAAGCTCATAAGTCTCATACTATTGTGTATTCCATTGCTGGGGTTGATTGTGGTTTTGATAATCCGATTTTTGCTGCAATTGAGCTGGATTATTCTGAAGCCGATCAGGATTCTACTGGGCAAGCAGCCAACGAGGCTCAGAAGCATCTTACGTTCTATGAGCTTGATTTAGGGCTTAATCATGTCTCCAGAAAATGGACTGAACCGATTGATAATGGTGCTAATATGCTTGTTACGGTTCCTGGAGGTGGAGATGGACCTAGTGGTGTTCTTGTTTGTGCTGAAAATTTTGTTATCTACAAGAACCAAGGTCACCCTGATGTACGGGCTGTCATTCCCAGACGAGTTGATCTGCCTCCAGAGCGCGGGGTTCTCATAGTATCTGCCTCTATGCATAGGCAGAAGTCCATGTTCTTCTTTTTGTTACAAACTGAGTATGGAGATGTATTTAAGGTGACTCTTGACCACAATAATGATCGAGTTACTGAGTTGAAGATCAAGTATTTTGATACTATACCTGTAACAGCTGCGATGTGTGTTCTCAAAACAGGGTTTCTGTTTGCTGCCTCAGAATTTGGGAACCATGGGTTGTATCAGTTCAAGGCCATTGGAGATGATGCTGATGTAGAAGCTTCCTCATCTACGTTGATGGAAACTGACGAAGGTTTTCAGCCTGTTTTTTTCCAGCCTAGAGGTCTTAAGAACCTTGTTAGAATTGATCAAGTTGAGAGTCTGATGCCTATGATGGACATGAAAGTTTCAAATCTATTCGAGGAAGAAACTCCTCAGATATTTACTATTTGTGGTCGGGGACCACGTTCATCTCTACGAATTTTGAGGCCTGGTTTGGCTGTTGCTGAGATGGCTGTGTCTCAACTTCCTGGTATACCAGTTGCTGTTTGGACAGTAAAGAAGAATGTCAGTGATGAGTTTGATGCGTATATTGTTGTTTCCTTCGCGCAAGCAACCCTTGTGCTCTCTATTGGCGAGACAGTCGAGGAAGTTAGTGATAGTGGGTTTCTGGATACAACTGCTTCACTTTCTGTCTCTTTGTTAGGAGATGATTCTCTGATGCAAGTCCACCCAAATGGTATTAGGCATATAAGGGACGATGGTCGTATTAATGAGTGGAAAACTCCTGGGAAGAGAACGATTGTGAAAGTTGCTTCTAACAGGCTTCAAGTGGTTATCGCTTTAAGTGGAGGGGAGCTTATCTATTTTGAGATGGACATGACAGGTCAGTTGATGGAGGTCGAAAAGCATGAGATGTCTGGAGATGTGGCTTGTTTGGATATTGCTCCAGTTCCTGAGGGTAGACAGAGGTCTCGTTTCCTTGCAGTCGGATCCTATGACCACACAATCCGTATTTTATCCTTGGACCCTGATGACTGTATGCAGATTCTGAGTGTGCAAAGTGTGTCTTCACCGCCCGAATCTCTCCTATTACTAGAAGTTCAGGCATCTGTTGGTGGGGAGGACGGTGCTGATCATCCAGCTAGTGTGTTCCTTAATGCTGGATTACAGAATGGGGTTCTTTACAGAACCGTCGTTGACATGGTGACAGGTCAGCTTACTGATACTAGGTCCCGCTTCTTAGGTCTGAGAGCACCTAAGCTCTTCTCTACTCTAGTGAGGGGCAAGCGGGCGATGCTTTGCTTGTCAAGTAGGCCTTGGCTTGGTTATATTCACCAGGGACATTTCTTGTTGACCCCTCTTTCTTACGAGACTCTCGAGTATGCAGCATCATTTTCATCTGATCAGTGTGCTGAAGGTGTGGTAGCTGTTGCTGGGACTGCATTAAGGATCTTTGCTATTGAAAGGCTTGGAGAAACCTTTAATGAAACTGTTATACCATTGAGGTATACCCCTAGGAAATTTGTTATTCACCCAAAGAAGAAGTTGCTGGTAATAATTGAAAGTGATCAGGGAGCACTTAATGCAGAGGAGCGTGAAGCTGCAAGAAAGGAGTGTTTGGAAGCTGCTGGGATGGGGGAGAATGGAAATGCAAATGGAAATGGAGAACAGATGGAGAATGGGGCTGATGATGAAAAGGAAGATCCTCTTTCTGATGAGCAGTACGGTTATCCGAAGGCAGAGGCAGAAAAGTGGGTGTCTTGTATCAGAGTTGTTGAGCCAAGGAGAATTCTTGAGCAAGAAACTGCCGGCACTTGCACTACATGTCTTCTTGAACTTCAGGATAATGAGGCAGCATTTAGCTTATGCACAGTCAATTTTCATGATAAAGAGTATGGAACCCTTTTAGCTGTCGGCACAGCGAAGGGACTACAATTTTGGCCCAAAAAAAGTTGTATAGCAGGTTTTATCCATATCTATAGGTTTATGGATGATGGAAGACGACTTGAACTCCTACACAAGACACAAGTTGAAGGTGTGCCTCTTTCTTTGTGCCAGTTCCAAGGAAGATTACTTGCTGGGATAGGACAAACCCTCAGATTGTATGACCTAGGAAAGAAAAGATTGCTCAGAAAATGTGAGAATAAGCTTTTCCCCAACACTATCGTCTCTATCCAAACATATCGGGACCGGATTTATGTGGGTGACATCCAAGAGGTATATTCTTTTTAATGATCGCAGCTCTTTACATTATCAAGTGCTTCACAAGAACTTTTTTTCCACTTCCAACTATCTGTTGTCTTGTCTGAGACTCTAGACACTGTCCTGCTTCTTTACTTGAGAACTTGTGTTACCATGTTAACCTTAGGAACCTTTCTGACTGCCATTTTCTTCCATATGTGGCCTTCCTCACTAGAGATACATTTTAAGATACAAGACTTTGTATTACACCGTAAATTTCCCCTAGACGACTTTGTATTACACCGTAAATTGCCCCTAGACGACTTTGTATTACACCGTAAATTGCCCCTAGACGAGTCTGAAATCTTAAACCAGTATGTTTGGTCTAATAGGCACTGGACAGGTAGTTAGAACCTTCATTGAGATATTCTACCTAGAGTAATTTTTAACTGCCTTTTGTGTGTGTTTACAGTCATTTCATCTACCTAAGAGTAATATTTAACTGCCTTATATGTGTGTGTTACAGTCATTTCATTACTGCAAGTATAGAAGGGATGAAAACCAGCTATACATATTTGCAGATGATAGTGTACCCAGATGGCTCACAGCATCATACCACATAGATTTTGACACCATGGCTGGTGCAGACAAGTTTGGGAACGTGTACTTTGTCCGGTTACCACAAGATCTGTCCGATGAGATCGAAGAAGATCCTACGGGCGGGAAGATAAAGTGGGAACAAGGGAAGTTGAATGGAGCCCCCAACAAACTAGAGGAAATTGTTCAGTTCCATATAGGTGACAATATCACCTGCATGCAGAAGGCATCTCTCATACCTGGAGGCGGCGACTGTATGATTTATGGTACCGTAATGGGAAGTGTTGGATCCTTACTTGCGTTCACCTCAAGGGAAGATGTTGACTTCTTCTCACACTTGGAGATGCATATGAGGCAGGAACACCCTCCTTTATGCGGAAGAGATCACATGGCGTATAGGTCTGCTTATTTCCCTGTTAAGGTAATAATGCAGTTCAGCTCCAAAGTCTACTCAATGTTTCTTCCATTTTACTTTCTTTGAAGTCTCCACTGAAATAACAATTATGGAATGGTAATGTTATTGCAGGATGTGATCGATGGAGATCTCTGCGAACAGTTCCCGAATCTGCCTCTAGATTTGCAGAGGAAGATTGCAGATGAGCTTGATAGGACTCCTGGAGAAATATTGAAGAAACTAGAAGATGTTAGAAACAAGATTATTTAAGATTGGAGATTTCTTGTTCTAGTCTGTTCACCCTCTGTGCTGGAGACATACTATAACAGTTCCTTATTTTCCAAGACTCTACGGAATCAATGATGCAGCAGATTGGGCTTTTTGCCCCTCATGTGACGTTTTCGAAGTCAAATTTAACGATGTAATACTTTTAAGATTCATTACCTCTTCGAAGTGGCAGCACTGTTTTTTGGTCTCTTTTTGTTGTGCAAGAATATGCATGTTGGTTTCCATATGCTAGTATTATTCTCTTCATAACATCCTTGTGTAGATCTGGTGTCTCATGCCATTCCCACCTGATTTTGGCAGGATCACAGTGACCCACCATTTGTTACAAAGAATAATTTAAACCAGGGGATGCTCAATTATTCTCACACATGATGAGGACAGTTCAGTGATATTTAATTATGCGAAAGACCTGAGAACACGAGGAAAACATTCAATGAATTTCATTCTTGATTGAGAGAACATTCAGTGAATTTCATTCTTGATTTCTCTCAATGTTGTTGCAATGTTAATTTAGACAGGGTCTAAGCACACTGTATGTGACAGCATCAATGTGGAAAAATAAAAAATGAGGGTCATCAAAAAGGAGGAACGCCCCAAAGCGACTTTCTGGCCACTTAAGCGACCGGCCCTTGCAAAAATTAACCAGGACATATAAAGTAAACAAGAAAACCAATTGGCAGGTGACTCTCTCTGTACAACAGAAGTTGCTCCAATACTATTATTTATATTATCCTTAAAAGTCTCTGTGTTTCCTCATCTATTCGCTTTTGAAAATCAGTGACCATCCGAGGCAGGCCTTCATTCAGTGAAATTTTTGGCTCCCAATTCAGCAGTTCCTTTGCTTTGGTAATGTCTGGTTTCCTCATGTGTGGATCGTCAGCAGTATTTGGTTTAAACTCCACTGTGGCACTAGAATCAATTGTTTGTTTCACCACCTATTCAGAAGTTGCCAGATGTGTTAACATTTTGACTTATTTCTAGTAAAGAGAAGGACAAAAGAAACACAGGTTGGAAAACCGGCTTCCTTTGGAATTCAGTAGAACAACAGACCTCAGCAAGCTCTAACATTGTGAACTCTCCTGGGTTGCCCAGGTTGAAAGGTCCGACATGATCGCCTTCCATTAGGGCTACCAGTCCATCCACCTGTTTCACATTTTACATGTTAAGACTCTTCGATGAACAAGTCAAAGTTTCACAGTAAAAAACTGAAAAGTTCACACATACAATTGTTGCATCAGATGAGAAAGTGTGGCAGAAAAAATATTCTGCTCTTTTGCCTACGCCAATCATGTGTAGCTAAAAATTGATTAGGACCTTTTGTTTAAACAGACCATTGCCAAGATGATAAGCATGGACCTAAGCTTCGACATAATTGATATTATAAACCATTAAGCAATGCTTGCTTAGATATACTAAATATACTACGAGTCAAACTAAAGCTCAGGTAAATGCATAAATAGTACTTGGGAGGCCTTCCAACTTTATGGACCACCAACACATGGATTAGCAAAAGAAGAAAAATGTCTTTTTGTAATCATATCTTTGTCAGGGAACTAAGGTCAATTGATGAAACTCGTACAACTGTTTTTTTGTTCAAGTGTACCCCAGCTAAAAGCCTATAAAAATTAAGCAATGCTTGGGCATTAAACAGAAATATTTGATAGTGTTAAACATATTCACAACTTAACGTTCCTGGCTTACTCGGCAGGGTCAGCATCATATCAAATTCTCCAACTTGATTCTAACCTATAAGGGCGAAGCATCAGTTCATTCATTGACGGGCTTGTGCTCTCATTACACTGATATATCATATAAGCCGTCTGTGCCCTTTACATCACACATCTTCATGAAATCTGCATCAAGTCCCACTAAGTATACAACCTCTGTCTCTTCCACTTCTCCTACACTTCCATCCAATCCCACATGACGATTATCTCATTGCTGATTATTATACAGGGTCTTTATCTTGCCGATCAAGATCAAACCTTGTTATCATCATGTGACCCTAAATCCAACATACCTATATACAATTTGAGCGCACATACCCCAATTTTTGTGATATAGGTCATATATTTTCTATTCCCCTCTATATTGATCATGTATTATACAAATTGTTCTAAATAACGAGTACGTGGTCACTATTTTCAGGTTCGCCAAGTCTAGACAGTACTGTCTGTACCAAGCACCCATACCATAACCATAAAGGCTGTATAAAAGATAAGTACTCTAAACTAACTGATTGCATATGTGCCAACACATGCAACCACTATCAGAATTAGCTATAAGTGATACTCTAGAAACTGGTGTTGCTTGCCTCCAGAAATCAAACATGTGGACTTAGAAGTCCCAAATAGAAAGACAATTGCAAGATTGACTTACCAAATCAGCAACATATTGGAAGCTTCGTGTTTGCTTTCCATCACCATAGACTGTTAGCGGTTGCTTACGGAGTGCCTGTGAACCGGGTCATAATAGAGAGACAACGTTGTAAAAAGATTTCCTTGAAATTTTTGATTTAAAGTTCTTTAGTGCAATGAACCCAAAAGTGATTAAGCGAGAGCAAAACCTGAGCAACGAAATTGCTAACAACACGTCCATCATCAATGCACATACGAGGTCCATATGTATTGAAAATGCGGGCAATGCGCACCTGAAAACAGCATGTACTCGTATTACTTTTGTACATCCATTTATATAGCTACAAAGATGCATACCGAGTATAATTGATCTAGTGAATTGGCACAGAAATTCGATAACCACAAAGAAACACAATGAAATTCATCAACACAATCAAAAATAACCCATAATGCCTACCTCAACACCTGCTCCTCTATGATAATCCATCGCTAAAGTTTCAGCTGTTCGTTTTCCTTCATCGTAACAACTTCTCACACCTACAAAAAACAAAATATGCTGAAACTTAACAAGAAAGTTCGTAAACAAATCAAAAAATACAACTTAGCAGCAGCTCACCAATTGGATTCACATTTCCCCAGTAAGTCTCCTTTTGAGGGTGCTCTAGTGGATCACCATAAACCTCACTAGTACTTGTTAAAAGAAACCTTGCACCGATTCTCTTAGCCAAACCCAACATATTCAAAGTTCCCATCACATTTGTCTTGTAATTATCAGTTAAGGAATCAACACATAAACCCATTTTGTTAATTTAATCAGAATCACTGAAATCATAAGAAAAAGATAACAAAAAATAACTATTAATGAAGGATATGATAGTTTTGATTGGATTAAACTTGTAATGAACAGGTGAAGCAGGACAAGCTAAATGATAAATCTGATCCACTTCTAACAAAATTGGTTCAACCACATCATGTCTTATCAATTCAAATCTTGGATTCCCAAAATGATGCATCACATTTTCTTTCCTACCAGTAAAGAAATTATCAATCACAATCACACTATCACCTCTTCCTAATAGTTTATCCACTAGATGACTTCCCACAAATCCAGCTCCACCTGTTACAACAATCCTCAATCTCTTCCCTGGTATCGAAATCGGAACTCTCTCGACCTTACCAGACCTATAATTTCCCATTCCACCATTCACGTCTCCTCCACTGTATCCTCCACCACCACTATATCCACCGTTTCCAAGACCACTGCCAAAACCACCACTAAAGGCAGGATTAACGTCACCACCGCCACTGTATTGATCGGAAATTTCGTCGCGGTTAGCAATGTGAGGAATGAATGTGCGAGTAAAATGAGATTCAGATGGAGAAAGTTTAGTTAAAGTAGGTTGAAGGATAAAGAAAGAAGAAGCAATTAAAATACCAACGAGAACAAATAAAAGTCTCTGCTCTTTCAAAAGGTAAGATAACGATCTGGGTAAGGTTCTTGAATTCTTTAGGGTTTTGTTTGAATACGGCGATGTAACGTGAGATGATGATCCTTGATTTTCTTCATCTCTTCTGTGATTCAAACTTGATTGTTTATGTAGTTGCTTCATTATTCAATCATAAAATTAAATTAAATTAAAAAAAAATGGGGTTCAGATTTCTAAGATTTGAAATTGATGATGAGATTTGAGTGAGTTCATGGAGGAGATTTGAGACTGAAGATGATGATATTAGGGTAGAGTTTTGCTGAAAATGAGATCGCGAAAGAGAGGAGGTACACCAGGAGTTGAGTAACAATCGTCAAGACAAGAGAAACGAAATGACACGTGGATACTGACCGATTTTTTTATGGTAAGGAAAAAACAAAGAGTATAACTAAGACGTGAGACCGACTTATATTTACTACACGTGTCCTTAACAAGGACACTACATGGTCAAGCTTTAAAACTTCAGATTGTTCATTTAATCGCTTATAATTTTTTATACTTTTTTTTTTTTTTAATAAAAGGAAATAAAGATTATTACATTAATTAGTTGGAAGCCTAACAAGCTAAGCTCCAACAACATACCATCGAGCTACCAACATACATTAATTGAACACGTTGTTGTGCTAGCCTACCAGCGAGCCTCATGGGTAACCTAGCCAAATGAGTCAAAGAGAAATTATATTAAAAAAAGGAAATTATATTTATTATATTTGTTTTTTTCTTTATTATATTTATTATAATTTACATTAAAAGGAAATTATATTTGTTTTTTTCTTTTTTTTTTCCCGAAAAAGAGGTAAGCCTCATATATATTATTCATCATACGTCTCTGATTCAAGATCAGGAGCAATTACAGGACTGACTCGGATATATTCCACGATTACAACCAGGGTCGTCTCTGACATGTGGATGACCTCCAGACGCCTTTTTTTTCTTTTTTTTTTCTTTCCCGTTTTCTCTTTATCATGCTCATAATTTACATCATGAACCCCGTTGTTAGCGGCTGACAAACTTCCAACTAAACTTCATGGCTTTTTAACAATAAACTTATCAAGGGATCTTCATTAGGATTCTAGTACTACATCACATTTTCCTTTCTGTTTACGTCTAGCGGATCCGTTTTCAACTGGTATGACCATCGTAGAACGCACATCATAAGTAATTAACCAAGTGTATGCAGGGAAATAGAGGCAAGACAATTAGTACCCGAATCAAGTTTTATTAGCTCTTTGGGAATCCAAGAAAGTCCACCCAGGTCGGTGAGGTCACCTACAAGAATATGCCGCAATCAAAATATTAACAACTATCAATTTCCAAACATCCTTGATGTAAACAAGAATCTATGATTCATCCATTGTGTCTTTAAACTTGAAAAACCAGAATTGTTGGATCAGACTTATAGGGAGAAATCAATTTAAACTAGCATAGAAAGTGGCAAGTTTACATGATTACATACAAGTATAATTGCTGATTGGAAAATGAAAACACAGCCAATATGCCTGGATTGATTTTTCTTTGTCTCTCTCTTGCCAACTTCAGTTTTAGTTTGAGGATGAAGGTAGGGTGAGTTTGAGGATTAAGGTAGGGTTGGATGTTGTTTATGAGAAGTTTTAATCGATCAAGGTTCATCGATAATCGATCAAGGAACTGTTTCACACGTAAAGTAAACTCAGTACTACAAGAAAATATTGGGCCATCAATACAAGCCCATAATAGTTTTAAAAAGATTCCGCCTTGTGCTGCTGCACAAGTTGACGGGCTTCAGAGTCGGGCCTGATTACAACAAGTTCAAAAAGACTACAAGGACTACCAGGACATCCACACTACTTAACACCATTGTCCCCAGGACTTAATGTGACAACGAACACCTACCGTTCCAAACTGATTCAGAGGTAATATGACAAGTTTAAAGGGTCTTGGTTGGACCAAAAGGGCATCCAAACCATATAACAAATCTAAAATCAATATACATGTTAGGATACATACATCCAACCCTTTCTCAAGGTTTTTTTGAAAATCATAGTGAAACATGTAACACAGGTGTAAAAGGATCTATAGATCCAACCATTTGTCCATGATTTTTTCAAAGTAACAGTAGCAAATGTAGCAACTATAACAGTAACAAAAGTAACAAATATAAGCTAAATCGGTTATAATTTTTCTGAATCGGTCTGTTGTGATATGGGTCGGTATTGATATCGGACTTGGTATCTTAGGTGTCTTTGTAAAAACTTGTATCTGTGTCTTGAATATCTTTGTAAGAACTTGTACCTGTGTCTTTGGAAAACATGTTGCTTCTGTAGAGGGAAGCTGAAACAGAGTCAGGATGGCTATTAATGAAACTGATGAGATAATTTTTTACTGTTGCTGCTTGGTACCCAAAACTTGTTGAAGCTGAGGTTGAAGAGGCCTCTTTGATGTGAATAACTGGTCCTGCTTGATTGAAGAAAAAAAACACCAAGATCTTGAACAATATATTGATGATATCTCAATCCTTAACAAGAACCTTTAACCACTTCAAACAACAAACCCTTGCAAGATTAATTAAAAATCAAAACAGTAAGAAGAAATCAAGCAGAGAATCAAAGAAAATAAGTGCTGAAAATATCAAACAGGCAAGAAAATAATTTAAACTAGGAACCAGATCGAATCACCAAGAGAGGATGTAAAAGAATAGACCCCTAATTAGAATAACTCGAATCTTAATTAGGATGCTACTGAAAATCTAGACTAACAGCAGAAACAAAAAGGGGGAAACTATGATGAACCCTAAAAAAACGAAATCAAAAGAGAAGAAAAAACTAATTAAAACTTTAGGACTGATAGAACATAAGAAAAATGGATTGAAACGAGGATTTGGCTGCTCCTAAAAAAAAACTTATATGTGTTTGAGCAAGTTAATATTTCCAACATTTTTTTTTAAAGCTCCCGATTCCTAGAGTTGATAGCTATATCATGATTCTAATAAGATACCCATCCTGCTACATGACCCGCTGTCTAACAACGGTTAGCTATGTGACGCTGATGTGTTTGGAAAAAAGTTGTTTTCATCTTTGTCACATTATCTCACCTAGATAGAAAAAACAATCAAAACAAATATGATATGATATGTTACAAAGAAAGATGTTATACGAAGGCACAACTAATATTGTAAAGTACTACTTTCTTTGGTTAACTTGTGCTTTCATTGTTAAAAATGTTGGCTTATACTCTGTATTTCTTTCTGTATTATTTGATTTTGAATCGTTTTGTCATTTGTTTGATCATACTACGAATAAGTTTTGAGTTTCATTTTTGAAATTTGGGAGTATGGTTAACTCGTGAGTTTTGAAGACATTGCCGTTTTACTGTAAGTTAATTTGACCGATTGGGAAGATATTGCACTGAAATTAGTATAAACTGTAGTGAAATCAGAATGCACCTATTGGTTAATAGAAGAAGTAAAAGAAAGAAAAATTGGGGAAAATTGGTGTGCCATATTGCTTGGTAGCCATTAAGGAAAGACGACAATACACATTATAACCTTTATACTAAGGTTATACAAACGAATTGATAGCCATCAAGAACAGACTTGTTCAACCTAGTGTTAAATTCAATCGAAGGAGGTTAGATCTGTTCTCGAAGACATACTGTAAACGCAGATAAAATAGAAATGAAGAAGTATATCTCAGTCATTGGATAAATCAATGGTATATATTCTTTACTGAATGGTGACGTGTCAGAAAAAACATTATCCCTCGCCAACCAACACCGCCACATCACCAGACGCTGTTATTTGATTGTCATTTAGCTGGTCATATAACATTTTCGAATAAGATACTTAGCTAATTTATATATTTCCAACCGTACATGCTTTTTTTTTGAAGCTCCTGATTCCTAGAGTTGATAGCTATATTATGAATCCTAATAAGATACTTAGCTAATTTATCTTTCGTACTATTCCATGATCACTGAATATAAACAAAATAAAAATTAGTAAGAGATTTTCTGAAATTCAAAGCTTCAACCAATAGCTTTGTTCCTCCAGTTTATAGCAAAGAATTCTTCTTCATGTTGTTAATGATATTCTGGTTGTCATTTAGGAAAACTAGTGTTCCATTTCCGTAGTGTTGAGCCCACTTGATAGCTTCTCTTCAGGATCTTGATTCTTCTTCTTTGGAGCTAGAGCACCAACCTAAACCTCATAAGATCACAAACAATACCATTACAATCCATCATAACTATACCAAACACAAATTTCTTACTCCATCCGTTTCAAAAAGACTGTCCTCTATTCCATTTTCGTTAGTTAAAAATTGTGTCCAACTTCTGTTATAGTCATATTTTTCCAAAGAACTCTTTAATATATCCTTAAATTTTTTATATTCATAAATTCATTTTTAACGGGATCCGATCTAAAATATCAAAAAAATTGTATGATTAAGGAAACAAATATATCCTTAATTCCTTTTAAGAGAATATATATTTGGCTCCAAAAATTAAATTCCTTATAAAGTTTATACTCCATAAATACGATATCTTTTAATTTTTCTTTTATATTTCGTATTTATAATCCTCCTAATAGTTTAGGTGAATTTTATTGCTAGCATTTTCATTAAAATAAAATAGGTAAGTAACTAAGGGTAGTCAAGTAAAATAATATGGTCTCCTTAATATTTGGCAAAGTCAAAGCGGACATTCTTTTTGAAACGGAGGGAGTAGTTCTTTTCTGAAGAGCTGCATCAAAGATGATAAATGAAATATTGTTCCGAAAATCGTAAAAAGCACAAGTACATTTAAGACGATTTCAATCACAGTTGGAGGTTTGTTTCTGTTTAGTATTTTTGCTTAAGAGGCTTTTTAACAACTATGGAAGCTCTTAAAATATCTTCAATCAGTTTTACAGGGCCAGGGGTGATGTAATCTAACAAAACTTTACAACAGTAGTTCCAAATGCTAGATAATAAAAGCACAATTATCTTTAAATTCACCATCTTTTAACCACTGTACACACCAACCCTTAAATCTAAAGTTAGCAAAATTATCGAAAAATTTAGATAATGAGAGACCTCTCCAAATAACTTATGTAAAGATGCATCTTGTAAACACATGGTCCACACTTTTCATGATTTTATTCTTACACAAAGGACAGTCAATATCTATTTCGATATATCAACCAAGATTTTCTCTAACAAGTAAGCTATTACTTAAAGCTTTCCATAAGTAAATTTTAACTCTAGGCAAAAAAATAATAGTTTCCATATATCAAACCAATCAATCTTATTATAAACATGATTTATATTGCAAATAAAGTTATAAGCCGATTTGACTGAAACCATACCATTTTTGGTTCCTAACCATTTCCTATGATCCTTCCCATCTATACTACTAAAGGTAAGAGTTTTATTTCTTGTATTGTATTATCATCAAACAGATTATTTATTGAAATTCCATTTACCCTGAGGATCAATTAATTCAGAAACTATAGAGACTGGGTTCAAACAACTGTCATGTTTCTGCTTAGGAACAATTCCATTAGGAAGGCATATATATGTCCATACATTTATACTACTCCCTGAACCTATTTACCAACAATGATTATCTTTAATAACGTCTAATCCCTTACATATATTATTCCACATCCAGGACTTAACAAATTTTTTCTTATAGTTTAGAGGATGGGTATTAGGAAAGTATTTACATCTAAGAATAACACACCATAATTTGTATGGTCTCTCTAAAAGCCCCCAAGCAAGTCTAGCGAGGAGAGCTAAATTGCATTTATCAGTTTTTTTTAATACTCAAACCTCCACCAGCTTTACTTGTGCAAATAAAGTCCCATGCTTTAATATAAAAACCTTAACTATCTTTATGCTTTTTCCACCAAAAGTCTCTTTGAAGGGAATTAAGCTTATCCAGAGTTTTTTTTGGAAGTAAAAAACACATCATCTGATAAATAGGCATAACACTAGTTACTGAACATTAGCGTTTCTAGCTACCTGCCTTCGACAATAGTTTTGCTTTCCAGTCCTGAACACGGGCGTAAACCATATCACACATATTATGGTAATTAAAATTCTTAGATCTATTAAAGAAAAGAGGTGTGTCGAGGTAAGTGTCTTCTTTCGTTATTCTGCCTACTCTTAAAATTCTAGCTAACAGTTTACAATGTTTGTTTGAATCTTTTTACTCAAGCATACTCCAGATTTCCGGTAATTAATGACTTTCCCTGAAGAGTCACTAAAGATTTTTAATAACTGAAGTAAATTCCTAGCCTCTATGATACTAGCAGCAGTGAAAAGAAAAGAATCATCAACGAAAAAAACATGTGAAACAGAAAGGTTGTTTTTAGTTACTTTAACACTAGTTATTTTACCACTAAATTCAACATGTAATAAGAGTTTCAACAAAGCTTCCATACAAACAATGAAAATATATGGTTATAAAGGTTCACTCTGCCTAATTCCCATAGTGGGAAAAAGGTATCACTGGCCTACCAATAACCAAAACAACATAGGAAACAGAGGAGATGCGACTATATATAAGATCACAGAATTCATTTGACAAACCTAGATTTTTAAAGATAAAGATTATAAAGTCCCATTCTATTCTGTCGAACACTTTAGATAGGTCAAGCTTAAGGGTCATACGACTATTTTTTATTTTACTTGTTCTCATAGTATGAAGGATTTCGTGTGCGATAACAATATATATGTTATTTGTCTTTTAGAGATAAAAGCAGATTGGTTTTGAGAAATTATTTTATCTAATAAGGGCTCCATTTTATTGGCAATTATATTCGCAACCACCTTATACAAGGTGCATTACTAAGATTCATAGGTATGAAATCACCAAGACATTTAGGGGTTTTAATTTTAGGAATCAAAGAAATAAAAGTGTGGTTAAATTTTTGGTTGAATTTTCTATCTTAAAAACTTTCTGAACCCAAACAACGATGTCATCTTTTAGAAGTTCCCAACGATGTTGATAAAAACCTGGGGGGAAACCATCAGGGCCTGGTGCCCCCATGAGTTCATCATAAGTAGAGTATCTTTGATATATGATTATTAGTAATTAGAAACAAACAGTTGTTCTCATCATTACTGATTAAAGGTTGCAAAATACTACCAAATATAGTGAAATGACGAGGGTACCAAGTACACCACAATCTTTTCGATATCAACCTATAAGTCCTATACCTTGCGTGATCTAATATAGACAGAAATTGTCAAGAAGATAGCAACCACAAGGTATACACTTGGTATATAGTTTCTAGTTCAAAAACGAACCTTAAACTATAGGGATCAACCCAAGTGTTTGGGATTACGTACAAGTGCAATTACTTTAATTATAACTTAAACAAATTATAATGCGGAAATTAAAGTAAAAGCACACAACAAGATTTTGTTAATGAGGAAACCACAAATGCAGAAAACCCATGGGACCTAGTCCAGTTTTGAATACTCTCAGAATTAAGCCGTTATATAAGGTCACTACCAGCTTCGTATAGTTGAGACCAAGTAAACTACCTTTAGTTACCTAGTTTTCTCAGTATCCCTGCGCCTACAACCAATCTTGCCAACGCTCGTTAATCCTAAGATATAGTCCACTAGCTTCAGTTGCTTCAGCCTCCCTGAAGACTTTAAGCACTCAACCCTTTCGATCGTCTTCCAAACAGTAAATGACTAATATGTTTGGTAACCACTCTCCTATCTCAGGAAACCAATCATATATATATATATATATATATATATATGTGTGTGTGTGTGTGTGTGTATTTGTGAGTGTGTTGAGTATGGCAAAGGCTTTTTTTGTTTAAACTCAATTAAACTCCTTTGTCGGGTTTAGATCTTCAAAGATCTGGATTAATAAGTTAACCAGATCAATTCAAACAGAATTACCATATTCGGATACTGAAGAGTACCACCAAATGATAGCTTGTCGATCTAAATACGATTAGCAGTAACAAGTCTATCAATAGATAAACTAGATCTATTCGGATCCAAGCCGATCAAGTTTGTGCACAAAGCAAATCACAAAGATACGAAACCAATAATAAATATCTTCTTGTCTTCAGATCTTCAATAATATTTTGTACCTGCACAATAACAAACTTGATTCCGACTTATGATCGATCACGCATAGAATGAAGTCTGTTAACAATGGATGATCACAAGTCAACATCATATCTAAAGATAAATCTGAACTACCGCTGATCTCTTGATCTATTTTGAGTGACCTTATGTCAGAAGATGAGGCTCTCAAGAATAATCAAACAAGGTGCAATAAAAAATTACAATGCAATTCTAGTTTCCCACCAACTGTACTAGTAGACGCTTCTTAATCTCAAAGAAGTCTTTAAACTAGCGGACGAAAGAGATTTCGCCTAATTAGGTTACTCTCCTCTCCAAGATAGTATTATGAGAATACTATTAGTCGGCTACACAAGAAAAAAAAAAGATGAAGTTTGCCTGGCTCAGGATACATGTGTAAGAAGAACAAACTTCACTATTTATAGACTAAGGTAGTTTGGATACTAAGGAATTTCCATAACCGAAAATATTCTTAAGATATGCAAGCACCTAAATTCGGTTTTGTCTAATTTTAACCAATATCCAACTGTATAACCGAAATCTTCATGTACAACTTAATATCAGCTAGCACATAACTAATATATCTTTCCAGAGATATGTTTTGATTGCTGGTAAAACAAATCATATTAATTTCGAAAATCTCAAAAAGATTCTCTACTATTTCGGTTTGGGATCCCACCTTGAGTATCAAGGAATAGCTTTTAAGAAATAAGATTTCAACACATGTTTAAACTACTCATTATGCGACATCTTGAAATTTCATATTTTGAAAACCCAATTTACAAATCATACAAACCCTAAAGTATACATGACTTGAAGAAATCGGTTTTGCCTATTGGGACCGGTTATACCATGACTCCTAAAACAAGTTAGGATCGGTTCTACATTGACTCCCAATATAGGTAGGGATCGGTTCTACCTTAACTCCTAACATAAGTGAGGATCAGTTCTACCTTGATTCCCTATATAGGTTAGGATCGGTCCAACCTTTAAATCTTTAATGAATACCGTACCTTGAATCCCTATATAGGTTAAGATCGGTTCTACCTTTTCATACTTACAACGAGTATCAGAACCATTGTTTATGTTCCTTTTTGAAGATTTCTTCCCAAAATGTTTTCTCCCAAGAATTTGATCTTTCCCTGTGATGATGTAAGTGAGATCATGAGGAGAAATTAGACTGATATGAGAATTTTCAGAGATAGACAAATCTCTTTTAATTCTGTTAAGAGATTTTCGTATGAGCTTCTGATTCTAAGGATTTCCTTATTATATACATCAGTTTGATCAATGGAAACAATTGTAGGATTTTTCGGAATCCATTTTTGATTGACTTTCTTGGCAGAAATTGTCTCCTTCCCTTTCTTCTAAAATTTTTCAGTAGGTAAACTACCTTAATATGAACTGAGACTATTTCGACATGAGTGAGGTGGAACTTTTATCCATAAGTGATTATCAACTCTATTGATTAAGTAATTTGAGTTGATGTTATCGGTTTGGGGCATGATCTGTCTTTCTACCAAGGAATGATCTTTCAGTATTTTAAGACAAGATACTTCTTTTAACACTTTTACAAGAGTATTTTGAAGAAGCATAAGTTTCTTGTTAAGTGACTGAAAGCTATATTCCTCATGATCCTTTGTACGAAATCGGTTCAAAGTTCCCTTTGAGTTAGATTTCGTCTAAGAATTATTATAAGTAGAAGAATAAGGCTTTTCATTCTCTTTTGATTTGATGTTACTAGGCAGATCACCTTCATTATGATCGATTTCAGATGTGATCAAACATGACTTGTTATCACGATCTGTAAAAGTCGAGCAGGGACTTTTGATTTCTTCATGAGAATAAATTATAACAGATTCACTAGTCAGAGTCTTAGATTGAAATCCTTGTTATTGAATTAGCGTTTTATCAAGAACTTCTACTTTGAAAGAGAGATCCATATTCTCTTTGGCTAGAGTATCAAGTTGTATGTCTTTATCTATGACTTCTTGTATAAGAAGATTAGATTTTGCCTTTTGAAAAGACGAGGGTACCCAAATACACCCCAATATTTTATTTATCCACAATCCTCTACCGAAACTGATTGTCTATGGAATGAGTCAAGACAATACAACAAATCGGTTCACACTTCGTGTGATCGTCTATGGATACAAGATCGAGACAATACGACAACAAGATAACTTGTGTGATTGACTATGGATACAAGATCGAGACAATACAACAACGAAGTATGATACTTGATAATAGGTTTGGACTTAACCAAACTCTATAAGATCACTATCAAGCATGTACGGAGTTAACGTTGTGTATTTTACTTCTAATTATAATAAACAATTATAATTGCGGAAATAGAAAAGTAAAAGACACAGCAAGATTTTGTTAACGAGGAAAACTGCAAATGCATAAAAACCCCGGGACCAAGTCCAGAATTAAATACTCTCAGAATTAAGCCGCTATACAAAATCTAAACCAACTTCGTATAGTTGAGACCAAGCAACTACCCCTAGTTCACTTAGTTTCCTCAGTATCCCTGCGCTTTAGACTTCGATGAGTGCACGCACTGGAACAATTCCTTTGGATTGTATTCCAAACAGTAAAGGAATAACAAATTTGTTTGATAACAACTCTATTGATTCTTTCCAGATAAAGATATCTCAAGTCATATGCAAAGGCTCTTCCGTTTAAGCTAATAAACTCCTTTGCCTGGTTAAATCAATCTATCCAATAACTACCGAAGTAGCCAAGTTTAGATTTGCACTCAATCCAAATAAATCTCAAAGAGATATATTGAGAATGCCGATCTCACGCAACTAATCAATCGAATAAATCCGATTCTAGTTGGATCCCAGCCGATCAAGGTTTGTGCAACACAAAGGTATGAGAAACCAATAAGAAATCTTCTTCGTCTTCAAATCTTCTTTAATCTTCAATTAAAACCTGCATAACACCACTGGAATCTCTTGTGATCAATCACGCACAGAACGGAGTAAGTTAATAATGGATTATCACAAGATGTCTTCAGATCTACAAACAGTTCTAAAGATCCAGTCGGTATTTCGATCTAGTTTGAGTGAATCTTATATCAAAAGAAAAGATTCTCAAGAATAAACAAACTAGGTGCAATCAAAGTTTCAACAACCATTAGTCAATCAAATCAATTGAAAACTAATAACACTGCAATTATCTAGTTTCCCACCAACGGTACTCGTAGAGCTTCTTGATCCCACAGAAGTCTTTAAACGAGCGGTCGTAAGAGATTTCGCCTAATTAGGGTACTTTCCTCTCCGGATAGATGACTCCAACAGAAACAACAAAAAGATTAAGTTTGCCTGGTTCTTAGGATAGTTTGCTAGAAATGCAAACTAAGGTATTTATAGACCAAGGATATTTGGACACCAAGGAATTTCCAAAACCGAAAATATTCTCAAGATATGCAATGAATGGCAAGATTCGGTTTTCATAATTCCAGTAAATGCTTGTCCAATATTTTCGAAATCTCTCAATAGAAAATCTCCAATTAGTAAATGCACATTACTAATTTTTATTCTCTAGATATATGCATTTAATTGTTGGTCATTAAAAGCATATATAACCAAAAACCTTAATTAAAAGATTCTCAATTAATTTCGGTACAGGATCTCCTTGAGTACTAAGGAATATCTTTGAACAATAAATAATAAGAGTTACTATACGTGTTCAAAGTATGTTGACATGTTTTCTCTGTAATCATCTTTCATATTTACATTCTAGGAATCAGTTTTACCATACTTCCAAACAAGTTTAGAATTGGTTCACCTGTATTCCAAGATTACTATGTGATTGATCAAATATCAAATCACATACATGGGTTCAATCGGTTCTACCAATCACTAGGATCGGTTATACCCTCATATGGAAACACTTGTGATCGGTCACACAAGTTACCAGGACCGGTTACATCAGTTACCAGGATCGGTTACATCAATTACCAGAACCGGTTACCATAAACTCATGGTATTGCTTGTCATCGGTCACACCAGTCACCAGGATCGGTTACACGAATTACTAGGACCGATTACACCAATTACAAGGATCGATTACTCAACACTCTGTGATCGGTCACACCAATTACTAGGATCGGTCACACCAATTACAAATATCGATCATACCATCTCAAGTGATTACTTAAGATCGGTTACACTAATTAATAAAAATCAGTCACACCAAATCATAAGTCAGACATTGTGATTAGTTGTACTAAGATACATAACAAAGTTACGATCGGTTCTACCATCTCACACATATTTGTAATCCAAATATTTGCAATGAATAGCCGTACCAATAAGCCTAGCGATTTCACTTTCGATTCATAAAACAAGTTCATGAATATACTTCCTTTAAACAAATGAAAAACATTGTTTCCTATGATGAAATCTTCACCATTACCCATTCACATAATCATAACAGCATTCTTAAGATTATGTCGATGTCATATCTACGAAGTTTAAAAGATAAGCGTTATACTTCGTAGTCTAATTCCCTAATACTATGATCATATGATCATGTCTCACTACTAGAGTAATATATATAATACACAGCTTCGCAGTTATGTTTTCAATATAGCATGACTTGAAAGATACGTTAGGAATGAAACAGTTCAAGTCAATATTACTAACCTCAAGAGGAAGGATGATGTTGTCGTTGTAGTTCGTTACTTCTTCACGTTCTTTAGGTCTTCGAGTAATACTTGTATGTCTCAATATTCCTAGACTTTCTAGTCTAACCTAAATGAAGTTTTCTCTAGTACATAATCAAGCGACTCTTAGACGAGTTTTGACATACTAAAATATGACAACCAAACTTGACATACCAACGCTTGGTGGGTTCAACCGAGCTATGCTTTAACAATCTCCCCTTTGTCAATTTTAGTGAAAAACTCTTAATACATATGGATAAACAAATTACAAGAATTCATTTTACATACGCTTGATTCCAAGTTTCAACAGCACAATAACCTGCATATATTCAATCAATAAATGCCATTGTTGACATTTGAATAACAAAGCTTATACTCCCCCTAAAGGTAAGATAGGTAGATATTCAATCCAAACATCTTTGTTATTCCTCTTTTGTAGTACAAAATTACTACACAACAATATGATATGTTTCCCCCCCTTAGTTAATGCTTTACCCTTTTGTTAGATATAACGTTTAGGCACAATTGTCCTTTCCTTAGTGATTGCAAATCACTTGTTTACTCTATATATGTTAGAGCACTGCTCGGTCAAACTCGCAAGCGTTGCTATCTCAAGCTTGTTTGTCAAGTTTAGTGATCAAAACTATAAGTCTTGATTTCTAGTCTACTTATAGCTATGTCTCGGACTAGGATAGATTGTGTAATTGAGCTTTAGACTTCACGACGTTCATCAATTGAAGATGAAGAACTACTAAGGAGAGCTTGTGGAACTTCAGCAACAAAAGGTATGTGGAGACTGAAACTCATCTATCACTCGGAAAGTCTATTTCTACTCTATCTCCTATATTGAGACAAAAGTCGTATAGCTAGATAGTATTCGATTATATACATTTGATATTTCGAGCTGAGTTTAACTCGCTTACATATTTCTCGAAATATGTGTTGGTAAGCTTTCGCTTTAACCAAGTTCATCTTATGTTCTTGACGAAAGTCAAAAGATGGTCATATGAAAATCGCCTTGTAACATCTTATTTGATGTAGACTCGGAATGTTTCGTATTGATTATGTCAATCACTTGAAAATAGCTTTGATGCTAATAGTTTGTGAAAACAACTATTGTCATCTATCTAAAAATGTTTCAATAATTGAAATAGAGTTTAGAGCACTTAACCATAATTGGATTATAGACATAGAATGCGTACTTGCATATTTGTTGATCCAAGACCGGTGTAGTATGCATACCCGTATACGTACTGACGAGGTCAGGTAAAGTCCGAGAGCCTTGGTATGCGTACCCGTACGCGTACTGGCGAACTTAGTTGAAGTCTGGGAACTATTGTATGCATACCCGTACGCGTACTGAATTCAACTGATGTTTTGGATGTGTGATAGTATGCGTACCCGTTCGCGTACTGTCGGATACAGTCCAAGTCCGGCTACTTAAGTATGTGTACCCGTTTGCATACTTGAGTGGGTTAAGTTCTAGAATCGGTTGTCCCATGAACTAATACATTTATTATATAATAAGGAATGTAATCTTTTGCAAACCGTGGCTATAATAGTTCCCGGACTTCAAACCGTTGTGCCATGAACTTGAGTGGGTTAGAGTGAATCAAACCGATTTTGTTTCAGTTGTGTTCTTGTATACTTCTATGAGAATATAAACAATTTAACAACTCTATAACTAGTTTCATTTGAGTCATTTGAACTAGTTGTGGTTAAGATGAATAAGGTTGATATGAAAGTGTTCATATGGATAACTTCGGTTAACTATTGTTGAGCCAACCTAGTGTACACGTTTAGGTACGGTTATCCATATCTAAATGAAGGTACATTTCATTTGTGTGTAACAAGCTAAGACCATCTAACGGTGGAAAGATATTTCTTTGGTTTCAAGAAAACTTAGCTTGGCTCTTAGATCAGGTTTCATCTAACGGTGAATATTGATTGCTTTGTTTCAAAGATATCAAACCCTGATTTGAAGACTATATAAGGGATAACTCTAGCAACTGGGAAACCTAATCCCCACACCTCCTATGAGATACTAGTTGTGACTAGAGCCGATTCTCCTTTAACCTTAGGTTTATTCCAAAACCCTGTAGGTTAACGACTTAAAGACTTCATTGGGATTGTGAAGCCAAACCCAACTATTTTCTTTGTAGTTGTGTGTTCTGATCTTACTTATACTATCGTGATTGAGTATTATCTTTTTTAAGATTTGCTTGAGATTTATCTCCGATAGGTAAGATTAAAAGAAGTCACAAAGATCTTCGTCTCATCGTTTGTGATTCCACAATATCTTGTTTCGCTTCCATACGATTAAGATTATTGTGAGGTGATTGATAATACTGGCTGTTCTTCGGGAATATAAGTCCGGTTTATCAATTGGTTCCTGTGCACCTTGATTTATAAAAAGACGGAGCAAAACTCATAGGTATTTCTGTGGGAGACAGATTTATCTATACAAATAGACTTTTTTGTGTGAGACAGATTGGTTTATCAAGTCTTCGACTTTGGGTCGTAGCAACTCTTAGTTGTGGGTGTGATCAGCCATGTGAATCAAGTGCGTAGAATCTTACTGGGGTTCAGAGACGTAAGGAGCGCAACTGTATCTTGATCAGTGTGAGATTGGTTAGGGATCAATTACATTCCAGTCCAAAGTTCATTGGTAGTAGGCTAGTGTCTATAGCGGCACTTAATACAATATGGTGTTCAAAGCTGGACTAGGTCCCGGGGTTTTTATGCATTTGCGGTTTCCTCGTTAACAAAATTTCTGGTGTCTGTGTTATTTCTTTTACACATTATATTTGTTTATATAATTGAAATATCACAGGTTGTGCGTTAAGTTCAATCAGTTCTTGAATCCGGCCTTTGGGTTGTTGATTGAATTGATTGACACTTGGATATTGATTTATGATACCATCCAAGTTATTTCTCTTATTCAATCGGGCTCGCAAATTCCTATTTGTTTGATTGCGGATTGAATTGAGAAATTGAGATATAACTCTTTAATATACTTTTCTAAAGATTGAGTCTGACTGTCTAGTTGATTCTACTGAAAGTATATTGGAGTTAGTCCATTCAGATTACCGAACAAAATATTGGGTGTGGTTGTTAGACCCCCGCTTTTTCAATTGGTATCAGAGCAGGCAAACACGTTTAAGACCTCATATGTCTGTGTTTATAGCAATCTGACTCTATGGATAGAAATGTTATCTCTAATAACGTACCAGTTCAGAAATTACCAGATGATTCTGAAAGCTTGGATTCACCTGAGAGAACAGTTACATCTAAGTCAATATCTAAACATTCTCTTGATGTAGAAATTGTTGATTGGGAAACACGCCTAGAAGGACAGTTGGATGAACTTTCTGATGAAGGTGATTCAGATGTTTATAGAGATGTTGATGAGGAAATCTCATAGTATGTTAAGCTATTAAATTCGTTGGAAAAGAAGAAGTTGGCAACTTCTCATGTCACATGTCTTCTGACTCCTCTTTGTCGAGAAAACAAGAAATTGAAAAGGTGTTACGAAGGTATTTATGGTTGGAATCGCTCTTGCGAATCGGTCTTCAAAGATTCCGAGGAAAACCTGAGTAGAAAGTCACTTGAATGTGATAATGTTTATAAAAAATACTTCTTGTTGGAAGAGAAACTTGCAGAAACTGAAGCTAGGATTAACTCACAGCAAACAAGTTTTGATGACATAGAAAGCGCTTATCTCGCTCGAGAAAAACGTCTTGAGGCTGATTTAGCTGCTGCTCTTGATAAAATCAAGATGTTGGAAGATGACTTGAAAAAGTTCAACACTAGTTCAAGCAAATTAACCACTATGCTAGGAGCAAGTAAAAATCATCGTGATACACGAGGATTGGGCTATAAGGGAATAGATGCTCCAAGTATTAGCAAAGAAGTAAAATTTATCAAGGCTAGTGATTCTTCTCAACAAAAGGTTTCCACTGATGGAAAAAGTTAAATACCTTCACCGGCAGTTAAAGTTCGAAAGAGCAATGTATATCAACCTCCAAAGTCAGCACATACGGATCGAGGTAAGAACATTCCTTATGTTTGCCACTATTGTGGAAATAAAGGTCACCTGGAAAGGAGATGTTGTTTCTGTATAAGGAATGAGAAACTTCATGATGTTCTTGTTTGGGCATCACAAGAAGTTGTGAAACTAAGATCATATGTTAAGACTAATCCCCTTAACGTTACAGGTTGTAACTATCCAACCTTTAGGCAAAGGAATCAGTGCTGTGATAAACCTAGATTTGCCTATAAACGTCATACGAATCCTTTTCACAATCGTAATGGTTATCAAAAGGATAACTTCGTAAAGACGAAGACAAGATCCAATGCTCCCAATTGGAGAAAGACTAACTTGCAAAAGAATAGTCAATCTAATTCTCTTTCGAGAAATCTAGAAGAGAGTAATGGGAAGAAGGTTCATATTATTCCTAAACGCACTCAGAAGTGGATACCATAGAAAGCCTATGATACTTTGAGTGTGAAAAGGAATGATCTCCCAGAAAATTCCATGACTGTGGATAAGGCAGTACCCATGATGTTGGAACTTACAAAGTTCTTTGGAAAGATGGGTTTGGAGGTGAAAGGTTCTAAAAGCGATCTCTTTCATGATAATCCAAAAATGAAACAGAATAAGCCAAAAACTATAGATGGTGAAAATTCCATAGTTATGAAAAAGTCTGTTTCAGTCACTTGTGGTGAGCAAGACATTGTTCACCTCAACTCAACTCAACTTGATTGAGTTGTAAGTGCATCCTCACCAAGGAATGCCCTGTTATGTATACGGTGAGGGAAGCACGAGAATTGGGGCGCACAGATTATGTTCGATAAGGCTGTAGAATTCGATTGGATTCTTCTAAAAAGGTATGTCTATAAACTTGAGCAAGATTTGTGTTTTTATTTGCTTAGAGTACTTATAATGATCCATGTACCTTGCTTATCGTTCATTTCTACCTGACTTGATCTGTGTTTAAGGTTCTTAAATGTTTAGGTATGAAAATAGTAGTTCGGGATGTTTGCTTTTCATGGTACACATACCAGGTATGCATACCATCATTTAAAATCAAAATCCAGGGATTTTAGTACGCAAACTAGTTTGCATACTGCTCCAGGTCACGAAATTTCGTTTGCAAACCCGGTATACATACTGGCCTGTAGACGTCGTTATTCGGTAAACTTATTTTGGCCGTAACTTCTTCGTCCGAACTCGGAATGACCTAATTTTTTTTGCATTATCTTCCTCATTGAATTCTATTCAAAATAGAGATGAGAATTCTTGAATTTTGATGAGTTAAGATTGGTCTTTCTCCCGTCTCTTGTTTTTGAGTGTTTTTCTCCGTTTCGTCGCACTTGTTCCATTTCTCTTGGACTTGGGCACTTGGATTCTTTGAGTACTAATCTTCTAAGATCATTTGTAGATCTTACAAGAATGTTGTTGGTGAATCACAAAGAAGGAAGTTCAAGAATGGGAAGTAGTACGCATTGCTATGGGATTCTTGAATGTTCACAATCATCTTTTGTGAACTATGGTGCATGGTCGTTAATGACTTTGTATGTTCTTCTTTGTTAAGAAAATATTTTTATACGCCTTTTGTAGCTTTTATTGGTGTAAATCCGTGCGAAAAAGATTGATTCTACCTTATAAGGGCAAAGATTGTTTTTGCAGTATTAATCTTTATGGTTTTATATATTGCAACTGGTTATGGGATATGTGTGTTTGCGTCCGTGAACTATGATTGTCCCATATATGCTCAAAAGTTAAGTCTATTATATGTCATTATGCAAATATTGATAAAAGATAGAATGAACTTTTGACAACAAAAGTTAAGCCTATTATGTCATTATGCAAATAATTGATGGAAGATAGGATGAACCTTTGTTTACAAAGATTAAATCTATTACATGTCTCTATGCAAATAGTGATAAAAGATAGAATGAATCTTTGTTTATTCCGCAGTATTGGTCTTTCCCTGATCCACATCTTTGTGAATGTACTGTGTTGCTCCGTAAGTTTTCTTATGTTGAGCATGGCCAATTGAATTGATCATTTCCTTTGTGGTTAATTCAATTGCGATTTTTGGATACAAATTCATGTTTCATGTGATTTGATTATGTCAAAAGAAATCCTTCTTTTCTTGTAAAAGTAAGCTATTGTTGTTCTTTCGGGAATGACATATTATGGGGGAGAGTTCTTAATTGAACTTGTGCTTAATTGCCATATCTTTGTGGGGAGTGCGGCTGTAGAATATTGTAGGAGTTTTCTTGTATCTTTATAAAATCCTTGATGAATACACTAAGTTTCGACTATGTGAAATCATCGAAACAAATTTGATATGTTCTCTTTTGGTCATGAAGTATCTCTATGAAAATTTCATTAGGATCCCACTAGTTTTCGTACCTTTGCCAATTTATATTGACAAAAAGGGGGAGAATTAATGTGTAGTTCACACTACAAATACATATGGTTTACAAATCATTATGTAAGGGGGAGTGGTTTTCATTGTGAGATGAAGTATTGACTAAGGGGGAGTGATACATATCACCATAGTATTGTTGTCAAAGTTGTGATACAATTGGACTTTGATGCTGTGTAATAATTCTATGACACTGTATAACAATGATTGAGAGCAACTGTTTTCTCATTGTTATGGCTACGGATCTTCAACAATTATGATGTTGAGTTGAACACGTTCAGAATCACTGGAGTACGTGGAAGTGACGAAGATTTCGAGTAATATTGAAGAACCAATGAGATCAAGCATTTGAATGAGAAGCTAAAAAGTTTATTTATTTTGTAATCCATATGTATTGATAGTTTTGTCACAAAAATTGACAAAGGGGGAGATTGTTAGAGCACTGCTCGGTCAAACTCGCAAGCGTTGCTATCTCAAGCTTTTTTGTCAAGTTTAGTGATCAAAACTATAAGTCTTGATTTCTAATCTACTTATAGCTTTGTCTCGGACTACGATAGATTGCGTAGTTGAGCTTGAAAACCGTGGTTATAAGGTTCATGAAATGATTCGATTGAATCAAACCGAATTTGTTTCAATTGTGTCTTGTATACTTCTATGAGAATATAAACAATTGAACAACTCTATAACTAGTTTCATTTGAGTCATTTGAACAAGTTGTGGTTAAGATGAATAAGGTTGATATGAAAGTGTTCATATGGCTAACTTCGGTTAACTATTGTTGAGCCAACCTAGTGTACACGTTTAGGTACGGTTATCCATATCTAAATGAAGGTACATTTCATTTGTGTGTAATAAGATAAGACCATCTAACGGTGGGGAGATATTGCTTTGGTTTCAAGCAAACTTAACTTGGCTCTTAGATCAGGTTTCATCTAACAGTGAATATTGATTGCTTTGTTCCAAAGCTATCAAACCCTGATTTGAAGACTATATAAGGGAGAAATCTAGAAACTTGGAAACCTAATCCCCACACCTCATGTGTAATATTAGTTGCGACTAGAGTCGATTCTCCTTTAACCTTAGGTTTATTCCAAAACCCTGTAGGTTAACGACTTAAAGACTTCATTGGGATTGTGAAGCCAGACCCAACTATTTTCTCTGTAGTTGCGCGTTCTGATCTTACTTATACTATCGTGATTGAGTATTATGTTTTCTAAGATTTGCTTGAGATTTATCTCCGATAGGTAATATTAAAAGAAGTCACAAACATCTTCGTCTCATCGTTTGTGATTTCACAATATCTTGTTTCGCTTCCATACGATTAAGATTATTGTGAGGTGATTGATAATACTTGGCTGTTCTTCGGTAATATAAGTCCGGTTTATCAATTGGTTCCTGTGCACCTTGATTTATCATAAGACGGAACAAAACTCATAGGTATTTCCGTGGGAGACAAATTTATCTATATAATTAGACTTTTCTGTGTGAGACAGATTTGTTTATCAAGTCTTCGACTTTGGTTCGTAGCAACTCTTAGTTGTGGGTGAGATAAGCTAAGGAAATCAAGTGCGTAGAATACTGCTGGGGTTCAGAGACATAAGGAGCGCAACTATACCTTAATCAGTATGAGATTGGTTAGGGCTCAACTACATTCCAGTCCGAAGTTCATTGGTAGTAGTCTAGTGTCTGTAGCGGCTTAATACAGTGTGGTGTTCAAAGCTGGACTAGGTCCCGGGGTTTTTATGCATTTACGGTTTCCTCGTTAACAAAATTTCTGGTGTCTGTGTTATTTCTTTTACGCGTTATATTTGTTTATATAATTGAAATATCACATGTTGTGCGTTAAGTTCAATCAGTTCTTGAATCCGGCCTCAGAAAAATCATTCTGATGGTAGTTCAAAAAGGTTTATGGCCAATCCGTCTGTAATTGGTCATAATCAAAGAAAGGTAAGGGAGACATGGCAAAAATACTCAGATGATATTTACAACTCTTCTCTCAATGATCGTAGTGGGATTACATCTCACTCCACTACCTGATTTCAGGTACTCTCATCCTTGTATCTAACTTGAGAGTTGCAAGGATGATGTCTGAGGGATGCTCAAGTGTGTTGTATAGTATTATCTGTTTTAGTGGTTTCGTTAAAAGTTTTTTTGTGATCTTTTTGATCCCATCCTGTGCTCTAATTTAAAAGTGATCTTCTAAATTATTGAGCCAAGAAAATTCATGTGTTTCCTTATTTTGGATTTTTCCATTAACCTTCTGTCGTCGGTTCACGAACGTCCGTGTTTCCTTCTGTGAGTTCATAGGGTCTCCTCAACAAGGGTTTACCTCTCTTGTTCACAAACATATATATATATATATATTATATAGTTTTGTTCCATCCCTAACAAAAATTATATGGAGAACTCTTCAAGATCTCAAGAGATTGTGGATCTTGATATGGAAGAAGATACTCAAGGATGTGTTTCAGTTCAAGAGCTTGTTTTGAAGAAGATGCTTGCAAGGAAAGAGCACAAAACCTTGATTGATAAATCCGTCAAGGATTTAACTCGTTTTCAGGGTGATTCAAAGGTCGAGTTTGCAAATCTTCAACTGCAAATAAACCATCTCTTTGATGGACAGGCAAAAATCCTTGCTAATCAAAAGATCTTGATACGAAATCAGAAAAATCTTATCGTGGACTATGTTAAGGCTAGACAACTTGCCCGTGTTGTTGACCGTAAAGTCAGTGTTCTAACTCTTAAACATGGAGTATCCATGCTCAAGAGAATCAAGGAAATCTGCGACACCTTCTATGATGGATTCATCGAAAGGTATGAAGTTAGACCCTCGCTTTTTCAAGGGCATCCCAGGTCGGTTTAACAGCAAAAGACTATTTTACCCTTCTTACGAAACTGACGATATCTTCTTCGTCGGGTATCCGAATGACGTGTTCGAGTAGTCCATTTCGCCTAACTTTTTGAGATCTATCAAGTGATACTAATTTCATATCTAGATCATTTTTAGATTAATTTCTATTAATTAACGTTCATGTCAAACTAATCGAGTCATTAGCGGCTAAGACGTCTCTTGACTGGTCTAATAGCGTTGACGTGCTTGAGGGTCCTTACACATGCTCAGGGATTTAAATAATAATTAATCAGGGTTTCTCAATACTATCAAGAGAAATTTTCTCTTAAGAATAGACAACTTTCGGACCGAAAATACAAAGGAATTTCCGAAAATATATGAAGAATATATTTTGTTTCCTAGGTCCGAACTTCTCATGCCGGAAGGTTTATTAAAATCAAAAATTTCAAATAAAACCTATTTTGGAAGATCATGATAAACATGAACAATTTTTAGACAAAAAATGGATTCGCAGCTATCCAGAAATTGTCACAGATTTTTCGGATAAAAACACAAACGAAAAATTGTGCTCTCCTTTTATGTGCTTTCTCATCCCAAAAGTTATGAGAACGAACTAGGATGAGAATGTACAATCTCCATACAACTAGGTTGTATCGGAGTAAGCCTTTTCTTGCTTACAACGAGTATTAAAAACATAGTTCATGTTTCTCTTTGAAAATTTCTACCCAAAGTATTTTCTCCCAAGAAGATGATCCTTTCTTGATCTAAAGGTATGAACATAAGGAGAACCTGTACTGATGTGAGAATTTTCAGAGATAGATAGATCTCTCTTAATTCTGTCAATGAGATTTTCATAAGATTTTCTCATTCTAAGGATTTCCTTATTATGCACATCAGTTTGATTATCTGAAACAATTATTGGAAATCTTTCCTGATTTTCTCCTTTTACAGAGAATTTTTCTTTCCCTTTCTTCTGGAATCGTTCTTCATGTAAACAAAGACTGTTTCGACATGATTGAGGGGGAACCTTTTTACATAAGTGATTATCAACTCTTACTCTTGATTCTTTTGAGTTGATTTTATCGGGTTGGGGTATTTTCTGTCTTTCTACCGAGGAATGATCTTTCAGTTTTTTAAGACAAGAAACTTCCTTTAATACTTTTACCACAGTATTTTGAAGAAGTATAAGTTTCCTGTCAAGTGACCGAAAGTTGTATTCCTTAAGATCACTTTCACGAAATCGGTTCAAAGTTTCCTTTGGACAAGATTTCATTTGATCACCAGTAGATGTAGAAGATGGTTCCTCATTCTCTTCTGACTTGATGTAATTAGTGAAAAAGCGGGGGTCTAAAAACCTCACCCAATATTTCGTTTAGGCAATCTGTATGGACAAACTCCAATATAATTCCAAGAGAATCAACTAGACAGTCAGACTCAATCAATGGAAATATATCCAAGAGTTGTATCTCTGTTTCACAATGTAATCAACAAATCAAATAGATATAAATCCGCGAGCCTGATTATTACGTGAAACAACTTGAACGGTACCAAAGACCAATGTTCAAGTGTCAATCAATTTATATCAACAACCAAAGGTTGGATTATCTAATTGATTGAACTACGCACAACCTGTAATATTTCAATTATATAAACAAATACAATTCAGAAAAGAAATAACACAGACACCAGAAATTTTGTTAACGAGGAAACCGCAAATGAAGAAAAACCTCGGGACCTAGACCAGATTTGAACACCACACTGTATTAAGCCGCTACAGACACTAGCCTACTCTAAATTAACTTCGGACCGGAATGTAGTTGAGCCCTAACAAATCTCACACTGATCAAGGTACAGTCGCGTTCCTTATGTCTCTGTGATCTCACCCACAAATAAGAGTTGCTACGACCCAAAGTCGAAGACTTGATAAACCAATCTGTCTCACACAGAAAAGTCTATTGAATAGATAAATCTGTCTCCCACAGAAATACCTATGAGTTTTATTCCGTCTTTTGATAAATCAAGGTGAACAGGAACCAATTGATACACCGGACTTATATTCCCGAAGAACGGCCTAGTAATATCAATCACCTCATAATAATCTTAATCGTATGGTAGCGAAACAAGATATTGTGGAATCACAAACGATGAGATGAAGATGTTTGTGCCTACTTTTTATCTTGCCTATCGGAGATTAAATCTCGAGAAAATCTTAGAGAAGATAGTACTCAATCACGATAGAATACAGCAAGATCAGAACACGAAACTATAGAGAAAATAGTTGGGTCTGGCTTCACAATCCCAATGAAGTCTTTAAGTCGTAAACCTATAATGGTTTTAGAAAAACCTAGGTTAAAGGAGAATCGACTCTAGTCGCAACTAGTATCACACAGGAGGTGTGGGGATTAGGTTTCCCAGTTGCTAGAGTTCTCCCTTATATAGTCTTCAAATTAGGGTTTGCAATCAATGTTACCTTCATAACAAAGCATTCAATATTCATCATTAGATGAAAACCTGATTAGACTCAACTTTCAATCGTTAGATCGAACTTTGCTTGTTACACACAAATGAAAAGTGACTTCATTTAGATATGGGTAACCGTAACTAAACATGTACACCTTGTTGGCTCAACAATAGTTAACCGAAGTTAGCCATATGAACACTTTCATATCAACCTTGTTTATCTTAACACAACTAGTTAGAATAACTCAAATGAAACTAGTTCTAGAGTTGTTCAATTGTTTATATTTTGATAGAAGTATACAAGACACAATTGAATCAAAATCGATTTTGATTCACTCGAATCAATTCATGAACATTATAGCCACGATTTGCAAAAGATTGCATTCCTTATTATATAAATATATTAGTTCATGAACAAACCGATTTTAGAACATAACCTACTCAAGTATGCAAACAGGTATGCATACCTTAGTGGCCGGACTTAGTTTGGGTTCGCCAATATGCGAACGGGTACGCATACCTTCCAAACTTAGTTGAATTTCCGGACATGAACTTACGCCAATACGCATACGGGTATGCATATTAAGTTCCCTGACTTTCACAAACCGACCAGTACGCATACGGGTATGTATACCATGGTTCCCGTACTTGGAATAACTTGCAACTGTTAGCATACAAGTACGCGTACTATGTCATATCCAATCATGGTTAATTGTTCTAGACTCCCATTTCAATCATTGAAACATCCTTGGAAGACGATAATAGTTGTCTCACACAAACTATTAGCTTCAAAGCAATTTTCAAGTGATCGATAGATCAATACGAAACATTCCGAGTCTACATCAAATGACTATCTCAAAAAAATCATGTAAGATGTTACCAGGCGATTTTCACATGATTATCTTTTGACTTTCGTCAAGAATATAAGATGAACTTGGTTAAAGCGAAAGCTTACCAACACATATTTCGAGAAATATGTAAGCGAGTTAAACTTAGCTCGAAATATCAAATGTGTTTAATTGAAGTCTATATAGCTATATGACTTTTGTCTCAAATAGGAGATAAAGTAGATAGACTTTTGAGTGATAGATGAGTTAAAGTCTCCACATACCTTTTGTTGATGAAGTTCCACAAGCTCCCCTTAGTAGTTCTCCGTCTTCAATCGATGAACGACGTGAAGTCTAAAGCCCAACTACGCTTTCTATCCTAATCCGAGACTTAGCTATAAGTAGACTAGAAATCAAGACTTATAGTTTTGGAAACTAAACTTGACAAACAAGCTTAAGATAACAACGCTTGCAAGTTCGACCGAGCAATGCTCTAACAATCTCCCCCTTTGTCAATTTTAGTGACAAAACTATCAATACATATGGATTACAAAATAAATAAACTTTGTAGCTTCTCATCCAAATGCTTGATCTCCTTGGTTCCTCAACATTACTCGAAATCTTCGTCACTTCCAAGTACTCCAGTGATTCTAAACGTGTTCAACTCAGCATCATAGTTGTTGAAGATCCGTAGCTATAACAATGAGAAAACAGTAGCTCTCAATCATTGTTATACAGTGTCATAGTATTATGACACATCATCAAAGTCCAATTGTATCACAACTTTGACAACAATACTATGGTGATATGTATCACTCCTCCTTAGTCAATACTTCATCTCACAATGAAAACCACTCCCCCTTACATAATGATCCGTAAACCATATGTATTTGTAGTGAGAACTACACATTAATTCTCCCCCTTTTTGTCAATATAAATTGGCAAAGGTACGAAAACTAGTGGGATCATAATGAAATTCTCATAGAGATAATTCATGACTAAAAGAGAACATATGAACTTTGTTTCGATGATTTCACATAGTTGAAACTTAGTGTATTCATCAAGGAGTTTATAAAGATACAAAAAAACTCCTACAATATTTCACAGCCGCACTCCCCACAAAGATTTGGCAATTAAGCACAAGTTCACTTAAGAACTCTCCCCCATAAAATGTCATTAATTCCCGAGAGAACAACAAGAGCGACCTTACTTTTACAAGAAAAGAATGATTTCTTTGGATATTAACAAATTACAAGAAACATGAATTTGTATCCACAAAACTCAATTAAATTAAACACGAGAGAACCCATGATTAATTTAATCGAAAATGCTCAACATAAGAGAACTTATGGAGCCACACAGTACTTTCACATAGAAGTGGATCAGGGAAAGATCAATACTGCGGAATATTCAAAGATTCATTCTATTTTCATCAATATTTGCATAATGGTATCATAGACTTAATCTTTGTTATCAAAATTTCATTCTATTTTCCATCAATATTTGCATAAAGACATATAATAGATTTAACTTTTGACATATATGGGACAATCACAGTTCACGGACGCAAACACTCATATCCCATAAAAAAAAAATCAATATATAAAACCAATAAAGATTAATACTGCAAAATCAGCTTCCAAATAAACTTTAGAATTTAAATAAATAAATCTAAAAACATTGCAAGATGAAAATCGTTGGCAATAGCTATGTGTACTCACAAAAATTGCTATTCCAAACCCTAGTTATCCTTCTTAAAACCCAAGAATAAATTCTCATAAGAAGTTTCCTAGACAAAAATAAAAATCAAGTTTCTTCGATAACATCATACCTTTGAAAGGGTCAATCAAAAAAGGTATCACTGATATCCTTGATTCTTTTGACCGTAGAGACTCCATGTTCATGAGTTAGAACATTAACTTTCCGATCAACAATGCGGGCAAGATGCCTAGCTTGGACACAGTCCATGATGAGTTTCTTCTGATTCCTGATCAAGATCTTTTGATTTTCAAGGATTTTGGTTTGACCATCAATAAGCTGATTTATCTGCAGTTGAAGATTTGAAAATTCGACCCTAGAGTCATTCTGAAAAAGAATTAAATCCTTGACAGATTCTCCAATCCAGGAGTTGTATTATTTCCTTTCAATCATCTTTTTCATGACAAGTTCTTGAACAGAATCGCATCCTTTCATGTCTTCTTCCATTTCAAGATTCACCACTTCTTGAGGTCTTGAGGAGTTCTCCATTTTTTTTTATTAGGGAAAGAAACAATATAAAATATATATATGTTTACGTACAGAGAAGGACACCCTTGTTATGGAAACCCTAAAACTCCCAAAAAAGACACGGACGTTCGTGGACTAAAAGTGAAAGGTTAATGGAACAGAAAGGATCCAAAGAAAAGGAAATACTCTCTGTTTTCATATATCTCTTACCATCATGGCTCAATAATTAAATATTTAATCAGAGCATAAGGAAGAGATACACCAGTTGTAAGGAGTCAATAAATGACTCAACCTTCACAAAAGAAGAAAACAGCTAAATCAAACACAAGACAAGTGGTAACCTACAGTAGACTTGAGCATCTCGCAAATGTCATCCTTGCAACTCTCAAGTTAGATACAAGGATGAAATTACCTAGATCTAGGTAGCAAAGTGAGATGTAATCCCACCATGAATATTGAGAGAGGAGTTGTATATACCATCTGAGAGTTTGAACCTAGTATTCCTTACCTTCCTTCGGTTATTTCTTATTCCAGAAGAATTCGACATAACCTTTTTAGAAAATCCATCAAAGGGATTTTTCTGAGGATTAAGTCTAGGACCTCTAGAAATCGATTCCAGAGGATTAGGAGAGAAAGATCTCCATCTTCTAGACTTAGATCTACCAGACTTATTCTCACAAACACCGAGAATGTGTATTTTATTGATGTAATAATTTTCTCCATAAGGATAAACACGATTCCTGTAGAGATTTCGAGATGAGTGATCATTGAAGTCCCTTTTATGAGAGTTTTGGTTTTCTGCAGGAATGAAATCCATTATAGATGTCGTCAGACAATTTACTCTGTCGAAAGTAAAAAGAAGTAGATTTTGAAGATCAGAAATCTGTTTCTTTCTAGCAAAACAATGTTGAGCATAATGATTCTTTTTCCCACATAAAGAACAGGTTTGGGGAAGAGAAGCATCAGAAGGAACCTGTTTTAAGTTCATAGCCCTATTAGAAGTCTGCAAGTTATGTAAACACTTCTTAGCATGAACTTCCTTTGGAGAACTTTTCTTCATGTACTGTAATTCCGCCTGAGAATTAGTGATTGGTACAGAAGATTTTCTCGTTAAAACAGAGTTTTCCTTTTTTCAAGGATATGCACTGTTCTTGGGCTAGAAGAAGGGAAGCAACCAATTTCTCTTTTTCAACACGAAAGCTGTCCAGATTTTATGAATGAGTCTCGATCAAACGTTTTTCTCTAGTTGAATCTTCTTTAACAATATTCTCAAGAGTACTAATCTTTTTACGCTGTAGAGTAGTTTTTTGAACAAGTTTTTCGATATTGTTAGAGAAGGACTCAATGATGCTATAGAGTTCCCGTTCTCGACCAAGAGACTTCTCAAGCTCATCAATGAGCTGATCATGTTTTTCTTCAAGAGACTTTATCTTAGCTCCTTGAAAATCAGTAATCTCAACAGATTTTTTTAGAGTTCTTGTGAGTTCCATTTCAGTTTTGGACATAGTATTAAATGTCACATCAGAGGGAAAGTTATAAGAATCTGATAGCAAAAATTCTTACCTCGGGATTCGGAAGAATAAGCAAACGAGTTATCCTTGGAGGTAAGCCCAAGACATTTCGCATAATCAAAACTTTTGAAACTCATTTCTATGTGCGCGAGTTTGCGATACACAATTATCCACACAAATCAGATTGCCACAAACACAGACTTATGAGGTTTTAACGTGTTTGCCTGCTCTGATACCAATTAAAAAAGCGGGGGTCTAACAACCTCACCCAATATTTCGTTTAGGCAATCTGTATGGACAAACTCCAATATAATTCCAAGAGAATCAACTAGACAGTCAGACTCAATCAATGGAAATATATCCAAGAGTTGTATCTATGTTTCACAATGTAATCAGCAAATCAAACAGATAGAAATCCGCGAGCCTGATTATTATGTGAAACAACTTAAACGGTACCAAAGACCAATGTTCAAGTGTCAATCAATTTATATCAACAACCAAAGGTTAGATTATCTAATTGATTGAACTACGCACAACCTGTGATATTTCAATTACATAAACAAATATAATGCGGAAAAGAAATAATACAGACACCAGAAATTTTGTTAACGAGGAAACCGCAAATGCATAAAAACCCCGGGACCTAGTCCAGATTTTAACACCACACTGTATTAAGCCGCTACAGACACTAGCCTACTCCAAGTTAACTTCGGGATGGAATGTAGTTAAGCCCTAACCAATCTCACACTGATCAAGGTACAGTCGCGTTCCTTACGTCTCTGAATCCCAGCAGGACTTTACGCACTTGATTCCCTTAGCTGATCTCACCCACAACTAAGAGTTGCTAGGACCCAAAGTCGATCGAAGACTTGATAAACCAATCCGTCTCACATAGAAAAGTCTATTGAATAGATAAAGTTATGATTATATTTTCTTTATACTTGTATGATTACCTTGTAAGCGTGAATCATACTTGCATGTGAAACACCTTTCTTAACTCCTATGCTTTTTTGCTGCAGACTGACATGGAAAGTACCAATCTATATGCCTACATTTCAATCATTGCACTTTTTTCCTATCTTCTACTGGGTATTCCCGTGAGTTTGAGCTTCTAGGGAGGGGACCTACACCAGAGTCCTTGTGTCAAGTAATGCTTTGTGTAAGTGATCTTGACCATGCCATAAATTACTATGAGAACATAAGGTTTGTTCGTTAAGGACATGCTACCACTTTGAAGTTATGGTTTGTACTCGAGTAGATATTTTGTTGCCCTTTTTTGCACTGTCTAAAAATGGTTACGTTATTCCCCCCCAAATCTGCAGGCTTTTGGCATGGAGCTACTCAGGAAAAGAGATAATCCAGCGTACAAGGTAACTTGAGATTCAAATCTATGTAATTAGGAAAAGAGATAATCCAGGCTTTCAAAATGATTAATGCATGTATCGTCTTCTTTCCTGACTGATCAATACTTTCAGTGTGACCAAAAGATGTTAAATTATTATTTTTGATTGCCTTCTAGGTTCTCTAACGTGTTTAGGGTGGCATAAAATTTCCTTATACATGTTCATGTTTAGATGCATTTTAGTATGACAATTTAGAATAATAATATGCTAATCCTGATGATTTTGAAGCTATTAACCAAGTTGTTGCATTTGTTCATCATCAGCTAACTTGTCTTCTTTAGTTTCTCTCCTGTTTAAGATTAATTGTTTTTTCTTTCTGTCTTTCTATAACTTAGATTTACACTTATGTCATTCATTGTATACGTCAGGTAGGTGCTACATGGTGTTCTTTTCACGTCATTGTTGGACTGATATTCTATTTTTCTGATGATTTCAGTATACAATAGCCACGATGGGATACGGTCCTTAAGAATGATGGCTTCTTATCTCTGGCAAGGTATGTCAGACCCTTGCCCTTATGTTGTTTTTCATTCGAATTAATCACTTTGCAATTTGGTGTTAGATCTAAAGGTCTCGTATATGTTAAATACTTGTATACAGTTAACTAGATGACGATCAAACTATTTTCATGTCTATGATATGACAGAATTCAGGGACGATCATCCCAGAGGTGATCAAGTCTTGTTAACAGCAGCTGGTAATTAGTAAGTGTATCACTCTTACAGTCTTAGTTATCCCAGCAGCACGAAAATTAGGATACACTAGTTTCACCATTAGTCTTACTGTTTTAGTTATTAGTAAGTTTATTACAGTCAACATTTACATGACATTTTTTTTTCTTGGCTCTCAATGTAACAGGAGGTTAATGAAATTCTGCAGCTTGATATGACAATGACTAAGAGCTAGAACAAAGAAACAGAAGTATTCATATTCAACCTAGTCTCTCCAAAGTGGTCGAGTCCATTCACAGAGTTATACTGGTACACCTGCTTATTGATGATTTCCACTAGCAACAACAACTGGGGTTCAGTAGGATCATGCTTGAAGATGTGTGCCGTTGATGGATGGGCAGGTACTTCATGTATTTGTCTTTCAGCTTTCATTTTTCTATTGAAGACAAAATGTTAGACTTATTGTTTGAAACATTATGTAACATTCTATTGGTATTATATGGAGTGTATAGACACTATTCAAATGAAATTTTTTGTTGTCTCATGATTCTTATAATGTTTTTCTAACTTTGTTGTGTATACATATTGATCGACTGAATCAGAGGGTTATGGGGTAGTTGCAGGATAAAATAAAATGGGGAAATATTTGACCCGGTCAATAAAGACTTGACTTTCTTTCTTTTTTTGTTGCAAAAATTTAGCAACAGCTTATACCTGTTGCGAAATTTTTACCGCAACTTTTTGGGGTCAGTCCTCGTTTACTCAGTCAAGATTTAGCAACTAATAGTAAAAATTTCGCAACTGCCACGAGGCTGTTGCTAATTTTTTGCGTCGCAACAGCTTAAAACAGTTGCGACTCGAATTTCACAACAGCTACATTTCCGCTGCGAAAATTCGCGTCGCCCCTGTTCGCAACAGCTGAGTGCAGTTGCGACCCCGATTTGCAACAGCGGGAGCCAGTTGCTAAAGTCCATCTTTGGTGTAGTGCTTGGAGGTTCCAAAGAGGGTTGCTAGATAGACCAGTTTCAACTCTTGGTGCTTGGCTATTTAAATACCTTTTCCCATTAAATAACCAAAAGATAAGAAAGCATCTGGGTTTGAATGTTGATATTGTGACGCATCTAGAGGAAGTATAAAAGAAATACTTGGGGAAACGCAGTGGTGGTGATGGGGATGTTGGACTAGTGATTTGTTGGGGTTGGTTGCAGTGGGTGTGTTGGACTGGTGATGGTCAGATTAAAGTAGGCGCAAAAAGCTTACACCAAGTCCACCACTTACACCGATATTAAAAATACAACCAGTCCAGTACCACCATCAATTGCAGCGTTTCTTTGGTGTTTTGATTGGCATAAAGGTGTGAAAACAACAAGATTTGCAACATATGACATAGATAAGAGTAGCTAGAAGAGGAGAAGACATTACTAATGCTGTAAAAGATGGTTACCTTTTCGTTATTATTTTTATGATACTGTTACTGTAGCCGGGTAAGGGGTTGGTGATAGTCGCACCAAGTTGCACACGAATTCCTGTTACTGATTGCTGATGTAGGTCAGTGATGTCCGTCAAAGCAACTTCCTTCGACTGCACGAGATTCAAGAGAGTATTTGAGATCGACACAGACCACCCAATCATCAAAGACTAGAATGTCCTCTCTCTCTCCATCCTTGTTCTCTCATAATGTGTATGATTTGTGTTTGGTTCATTTATCATCGTCTGGTGGATAGTGTTTTATCGCGATTGTCAGTGCGTATGTACTCATGTTCCAAATACACTGACCAATTTGGTGTTGAAGTGCAAAACATTATATACTAATATTTAATTTATGTTTGTTAATTATTGTTTAATTATTTGGTAATGTGCAGGAGCTAGAACTTTACATGAAGAAGATTTGATTAATTAGAGAGACAACGGGGAGAAATGTAATCAGTATGGTTGTATTTGAAAGAGAACGTGAGTTGCCTGTTTATTATGCATAAGTAGTAGATGAGTAATAATTTTTAAGGGCATTTTAGGCTAAAATGTATAGCTTATTTACATTTTTCTGGGCAGATTACCCAAAATAGTTAATAGAAAAGTATTTTTCTTATTCCCGTCCGTTTAAACAGTATCAAATTTTATATGTCTTTCTTACCCAGGAATTGTTGTTTTAGGGTTAATTGACCAATTTTTGTAAAGGAAATCAGAAACTTAACCTAGAGATTCAAAGAAAGAAAACACAGAAATGAATTAAGAACAATCGGCTGACACCATACATAATGACGGTCGATAATTGTTGATGTCTCTCATGGTTGAAGAACATCGGCCCAGAATTGACACGTGTGGACCTTCATATCAACTCGATTCTTGTTACATAAAACGTCCCTTTTTTTGTAGCCTTTTTAGGCAACAATCGGTCTATATATGAACCGCTCTATTTGCAGAGAATAAAGTCTATGATTTTTTAAAATGTCAAGAGTTCAATATGCGGATATAAATTTTCATATTGTAGTTTTAAGCTAATGCACAAATCAATATCCGCTACCAGAACACAAGTTACCAAAAATATCCAGTCAAAATAATTAGAAAATAATCGGGTATTGCTATTTCCAAAACACTTAAAAGATAACCGAGTATTTCAACACTTGACACTCCATATAGGCGGTTATAAATATTAATATCAACCGAGTGTAGCTAAAAAGCTAACGATAAAATGGGCATTACAAAAAAAAAAGGCGATAAAACGGGCATCACCCCGATGTCACAATTGACCGACATCAATGTCCACATCTGCCTATTCTAAGATGATGTATTTCATGAAAAACATGAAGAACAATCGAGTATCGTATACATGTCGTATCAATTGATTTTTATTAAAGTTCAAATGAAGCCTAGATTTTTTAAAATTTTCCATGTTTCAACAACCGCAACTCACAAGCTGCAAATCAAAGTTTCCTCGTTGAATTTCTATTTTGATTATCAAAAATCAAATGGTTCCATGTTTTTCGTATTTTCTTCGATTTCTGGATTCTCTTTTTCCATCCCTCCACACAATCTCTCTAATAACTAACCCCAGTCCTTCAGCACTCTGCTCCAATTTTAACTACCAAAACTAATGTAACAACTAATTAATTAAATATAAATTAGTTATTAACAGAAATATATGGATACTGGACATTTGAAATACTTCAACATGATTCCTTTTTGTTTTTTCTTGTAGGTCTCATGTAATTTTTGTAGACCTCAATCTTGCTAGGTAAATTTTTGACCCAATTACTTTTTAATCTGATTATCTACCGTGTAATTTCACTTTTAGTTACCTTTTGATCCGACTATAAAGTACCAAATGAAAAGTTGATTGAAGAGCATATTTGAAAAGTAAGGTTTAGAAATTTGAAAAGGGGAATTAAAAAAAAAGATAAAGAGAATCGGAAAAATAAATAAAATCTTAAACCTAAAATTGTTAATTATCCGGTTCTTTTTAAAGTTAGGAGGTGAACCGATAAGCACGTAAGTACGATGTACTTATGCCCATAACTATATTTACTAGACTTTGTTATATTGCTAATAATAATATTTTAGTGTTTTTGTAGAAAGTACAAGCGAATTCGATCACCAGGAAAATAAATGGTTAAATGGTAAGAAAAATGGCTTTTACCTCTGAAAATCACCCTTGTTACTCATGGTACCAGAAGGAGGGAGAGCTTATTTATTACTCCGTTGGCTACCAAGTTAACTAATTGAAGTTGCTTCTGAAAAAGAAAAAGAAAACACTAATTGAAGTTTGTCACGGCCACCTGCTTGGCCACACCACTTCACGGCCAGCACAGCAAAGTGGAAACAAAGATGTCCTCTTTGTTCACCAGGATTGAATACGTGTGAACCATGAGAACCTAAAGTGCATGCTGTGCACCTAAGGGCTCATAATACTCTTTAACCCATTGGAGTGACACATGGTCCAGAGAAGTATGTGTACAGGGAGTACTCTTTAGCATTTTATTATCATTTTGATGTTCGACCAAGGGAATCAAATTTTCTCATTTTAAGCTTCTAGAGGATGTTTTTCGTTTTAAGACAATGAATAGAGAACAACAATTAAAATAGCTTAAGAATTTTAGTAACCTTCTCGGTGTTTCTCAAAGAGGAAAAGAAAATGCAGTGGAGAACATTCTTGAAGGTATCGTGGATAGGCACAGATCTACAAAATCTAAAAAGGAAATTGCCAAGCTTGCTTGGAATGGAGTTACTAGCAATGAGAAATTAGGGCATGGAAAAAGAACCACTGTCAAGAAGAAGTACTAGGGTGTTCTTCTAGTGTGGTTGTGAATGTTTTCATGGCTGTCGATGGCGTAGGCTCTGCTTACTTAGTTTTTCTTTCTTTAGCTTTGAGCTTGGTTTTTTTGTAACCTCTCTTGTTTTTCTTGTTGCTGCACTGTTTGCGTTTGGTGCATTCCTTTCTTGTATCTCTTTTTTTCTTTTAAAAAAAACTTTAACCTTTGAAGTCAAAAAAAACAAAAAACAAAATTTCTTCCAAGACCAAGTCTCGAACAGCTTCTTCATCTTAGGTGCGCTTACTGATATGTGTAAAGGGTTTATGGCAGCCGGGGGAATAGTTTTGATTGAAATGTTGGGTGCGCTTACTGGTGATGCTGATTGAAGGTATTAGAAGGCACCAGAACAGAACAGATGGGTTTTGAGAAGAATTGGAAGGTATGAAGTGGAACTGATTGACAGCAAACAAAGCAGGGACCTGATGTCAGCATTTTGAGTTTATCTTGTGAGTGAATTTGATCGAGCTGGTTCAGTAAAAGGTGGTGTTGGCTATTCGAGAAGCTGTCTCAATAATCAAGCAGTGGATGAACGTTTTGAGATGGACTGTGTGTTTTGACATGGTGGTTGATGGTCGAGTTTCAAGATGGCAGTGAGGACTCGGATCCGACGAAGGAACGGAGTTGGGTGTTGCAGTAATGGTGTTGGTCCGAAATGTTGTTGCTTGCTCGTGTGTGAGTTGTTGAATCGATGGTGGTTGTCGATGGCTGAAACAGTACGTAGCTTATAGAATGGTTGCTGTGGCCGAGACTCAGCAGACGGTCAGAAAGCGAGAACTGTTGATGGAGATTTTGCATTTCTGCAGTACTTATGGTGGTGATGTCTTGTTGGCCGGATTCTCTGTAATGGGTTGGTTGTATCGGCTTCAAGGGTTATTGGTTGAGCTTTGCAGTCGATGGAGGATGGTTGCAGTGGCGATGATGGTTCTAAACAGTTGCTGGCATTTGTAGTTAAAAAGACCAGGGAGATAAAGATGGAAATGAAGAAAATGGAGTCGAGTTTATGCCGGAAAATCAACAACAACCAACTGAAATTCGAGTCTTCATATAGACCAACAACATCAGATTTGCAGACGTGAATGGAGATGAACTGAATTGAGTTGCCTCTCAGCAGGTGGGTACCGAGATTTAGAAGGGAAATGAACTGGTTGTAACCAGTGAAGAAACTTAGATGGTCACTGGACCGGGAGTTGCAGGGTGGCCACTTGGGAAAGGATGGACTTGAGAAGAGATTGGACGGACAGAGATTGAGAAGTGGGAGAATGCGTACACGGACCGAATGGTGTTGTGCTCAGTTTAGGAAGGGTCTGGTCTGGTCAGTGATTGGATTGGGCCTGAGCAGGTAACTGGTATCATCATTACTTAATAACTTAATTTCCCGATGTACTACAGTGACATCGGCAACATTACTGATAAAAGGATAGTTAAGCAAACACCACACTTGGCGTGGTTCTGGCTAGACTGTAGAATAATGGAATTGATGCTTTCCAGTGAAACCCTTTCAGCAGCTAGCTATCATAATTTTGAACTAAAAATCAACTTCGTGACTAGAAAATATAATTATTACAACTAAATAATGAAATTAGTAAAATACAAACCACAATAGGTAATAGCTTTGCAATATAAGACTTATTTTGCGTATAAGACTTTTAGTGATCCACAATTTATCCATCTTAATCTTTTGTCTGCATCTACTTCATCTTAATGATAATCTACAACTTCTTCCCTGAGGGTGCCTTTCGGAATTGAGTATCATTATCACCTTTCTGTTCTCTCTCTAGCCTCGAAGAAATTCTGACTTCAGTTCTCTCTTTCAACCATGAAACTATATCAGCAAAAACGATGTCAATGTTCTCAACGGGTTCTCCCGAAGTTAGTGTATGCCACATTCCAGGATATAACTTGAATGTCTTATCTGAACTCGCCGCTGTTTTGTATAACAATTCACTCACTGATGGGTCTGTAACTTTGTCATCTCCTCCATGAACGATTATAAACGGCAGCGAAACCTATACAAACACAACAATGAATAGTTTTATAATCCTCTTCAATTATTTGCAACAAAATTGCACAAGATACACATGGTATTTCAATAAATTCCACAAAAACCAGAACCAACTTATATACTTAAGAAGTTTGAGACACAAGGACTTCATAATAACCAAACAAGGATTCAATAATGACAGACTTTAGCTAAAAACTCGTATATACACAGAATTCAATGGATACTGGAACTAAACCCGAAAAGACCTTGAAGCATGCAAGTTGCAAACTAAACTATAGGTTCATTTAAAGCCATGGTCCATGGAGGCATGTGCACCAGAAATCCCAAAAAATGCGCATGCGTGCACACTGCCAACATATCCGGATCGTACTCATCTCAATTCCTAATAGTCAGTCATATCATGGGAGAATTGTGAGTACACAGATCGACCCCACAGAGGCTCTAACAAAATCGCAATCATTGAAATTTCATACCGATGCCTTTAAAGAGATGACGTGATGATGACTAACGGCCATTTAAGACTTTGACATTCAATATCTTGACTTTCAGTTAAACCTACCTATCTCGAAATTCTTCTATACTTGATTGCCGGTTCTCGACTTGATCAAGTTGTTCTCAGAAATGAGATTTTTTCTTTTTCTATTTTTCAATGTTGACAAACATAAAGTACTCAATTATAGAATAGATTTGGCCATTTTAGTAAATGTCAAAAATCATAATCGAGAGATTCAAGACCCAGTAAACATGGACAAACTAAAGAGTTATGTTTGATGTAGATTTAACAGCTAATTTCTAATTAACAACACCAATGATATATTAACAAGTAGATAGGTTAAGAAATTGAATTTGATTTAGTCAGTTGGATTAAAAAAATGCAAGTGAACAGCAGATCGTCCAATGGGTATCATTGAAAGTTTTTTACAAAAACAATTAAATACAGTGAATTAAAAAAAAGTGATAGCGAGAGGGCTGACCTGTTGAAGATTCTTTTCGATGTCTAAGCTCACGTTTAGAAGTTCATTAGCAGTCTTCAAACGAGGTCTTCCTTTGTAGCATAATGGGTTTGAACGAACCTACACAAAACCATGGCCAATAAGAAACGAATAATTGTTTCGTTTTTTTTACTTTTTAGATCGGTAAGAAAGGAATATTTCTTATTAAGATGCAGTAGGTCGTCAAATAACTCATCCCTCTTTATAACAAGCTGGCGCTAAAAAATTACCAAAGTGCTGAAAAAGAAGCCTACATTTATGTCCAATTCATTTGTTAATTTGACACAGCGGTTTAAAGCCACCAGAATACATTACCCCGTTTCTTTTGGTCCAAATAAATTTCAAAAACAAGAAACAAAAATGCCACGATAGTATAAGGGGTTTACCTCTTCTCTTTTGGAGGGTAGTTTGAAGGCGATATCGATAATATCAGTTGTTGGGACAATTTTCCACGTGGGTATGACATGGGTGAGCATTGTTAAAACACTCACAACCAGTTTAGGTGGTTTCATATCATCTGCAAGCTGTTTAATTCAATATATGAATGAGTACAAAATATTAGCAAAAGTTTAATAGCCAACCAGTAAAAATTTGTCAATCAAGAATCTAGAAAGATAAAAAGTAAAGTAATTAGCTGACTGACCTTACACATGGGAGCAACTAAGATAGCACCATCCCAATATTGTGGTTTCTTCCTGTGTAAAAGAAGAAGAACTGCACCTCCCATGGATTCTCCTAATAGATATCTTAATTTTCTTTTGTTTTCTTTCTTTTCTGTAACAAAATTATTAGACTGGTCAAAACAAAGCAGCATTTATTTTAAGACCTTTTTAGATGTTAAATGGATTATTAGATAATGAATAGCTGAAGGTTATAACTAACCACAAATGCTTGAGAAATGGTCAGAACAATCATCGACAACTCTGTCGAAACTAGGGACGAAACCTTGTAATCCTGAAGATTTTCCATGACCTTCATAATCTATTCCATAAACTCCGTAACCGGTTTTCGCTAGACGAATTGCAGTATCTGATCATCATTGTAAATTCCAAAATTAAAATCATTTCATCTTCATCGAGGAATATCTTTTTCAATAAAAGTTAATCCACAATATACTCTATATAAGGTAGATTTATATTCTTACCTTTCATGGAGATGCTGCACTCCATGGCATAACCATGGCAGAGAAAAACTAAAGCTTTGGGTTCTGTGTTAGCAGGTACCCAACTACATGTAAATAGCTCTAGTCCACGAGGTACCTGTATTATCTTTTCTTCGTATTTGATAGTTCCAACCATCTCTGCTGCCTATAACCATAAAGAACACCAAAAGAAAACAGAAGATTAGGAAAAAAAAAAAAAAACAGAGTTAATGAATATTTGGTTTTTATGAACAACAGAGTTGAAAAACTAACCATGAAGAAAGAAAGATTACTGGATGACTCTAGCTTTAGTATAGAGAAACAGAGTAGTTGCAGAAGAAAATAGAATTTGGATCGATAATCTTAGAGATATAAAAACAAAGAAGAAAGTCTTGATACAGGGGATTTTAGAAGATTGAAAAGAAATTGGAGTGAGTGAGAAAAAACTTATATGAAATGGTTAACTTATATATACAAAAGTTTTACAGCTTGTACGTACATGTTTTCAGGAGGAAATTAGGTCGTCATTTCTGATTGGATTGTTTTATTAGTTACTCCTTCCTTATCTTAGATTATTTGATTCCAATCCTGGATAGAGATTTTCCTTTTGACTTTTGGATTGAATTCTGATGATTTTAACCGGAAAAACTACTTTTTGAGATAAAGTCAAACTGTCAAGGGTTCTTTGCCAATCAAAAAATAGAAGCTGGCAAGGGCTGTACTCATATTTCTACAAAACCCTAAGGGGATATCTCTAAATATAATAAGAAAATCCTTGTTCTCCGGATGATCTGGCCCACCACTGAAGTAAGGCCGAGTGTTATGCGTCAGATGGTAAATTCCCCACCATCCCCTAGTTAGTAATTCGGGATACGGAGGGGAGATCGGGACGGCATACGTACGGGAATTATATGGATTCGGATATATCGGGTTTGGTCAAAAATCGTCTGAGTTGGATGCTTACTCAGCTACGAGTTGGACGTCGGACTGAGCTGGGTTAGCCAGCTAGACGACATAGTTCGTATATCCGAATTATTCGCGGTTGATTCGGGTACTCCATAATATACGCGTACCATGTTCGGACTTTCAATAGTTCGGACGAATGCAACGGATTCGGACAGTAACGAACTACTAACTAGGAGTCCATCCCAATTTTCTACACAACTTCATATCAATGTGTTTGTTCATCTTTAAAAAACGGTTTTATAAACTTATTTAACGTACATATTATAGTATAAACCATTATGAAAGGTTAATTGATATTGTGGATAATAGCTGCACACTAGAAAAACACTGTGGATAATAGCTGCACACCAAAAAAAAAGTCGATGATAATATCTGCACACTAAAAAAAATATACTTTGAATAATAGTTGTACTTAAAATTTTGTGGATAATATATACACACAAATAAGAAAAATAAATTAAAATCATTTAAGGAATTTTCTAAAAATACAAATAATTTGATATTTGTATTTATGCTTGTTGGATAGGTCTTTCAAAAACCTTTCTAAATATATAAAATTTGCCAAATTCCTACGTATGGCTTGTGAGATATGTTATATTGAAGTTGGTTTGACAATTATACCCTTAAAGAATAGAGTTTATGTCAAATTTTAACATCATTTAACATCTTTATTCATATGACTCTTCTTCTTTTTTTAAGGTCATTTCAATAAAATAAGTTAAAGAATTTTTAAATAGGATTTAAGCCTAAGGCCATAAGAGTAAAAAAGAATGGGGGAGAGCCAAACACTTAATTCCGACTCTTGGGATTTGGTAAGAAATCAGCGGCTGCAAAATCACAGTATTATTCCAGATAGATGGTCGGTTCTTGTAAATTTCCTCACGTGTCATTTCTTAATTTTACACGTGCAAACAATTACTTGAATCACTTGATCCACCCTTTCCCGGGCTCTATGGATTAGGTCACGCGTCGGCGATTGCCTCACGCCACCAAACACTTGAAGATGAAGTTTTATCGTGTTGACTTTTTGTATAAATCTGACTGACCAGTCAAGCCCCCCATTGCAGAACCTTCGTTATAGCTTTGATAACGGAACCTAACTTGATTTATCTTGTTTTTCCTGATAAACGTTTTATTTTTTCTTGAATGGGAAAGTTTCGTATATACACGTTAAGTTACTGAATGTGACACCAACTTTTTGATGTCCACACCCACACCCACACCCATCGCTTAGACGCTAGTGATGGAGAGACTCTCTTGAGAAGAAAAAGGAGATAACGCAATGTTATATCCACGCAAAATAAATACCAATAGGAATATAGGATTTAGTACGCGCAGAGACAAGAGAGTTAATACTTACCCTCTCTCATCTCTTACTAGTTCAACAGGAATAAAAGTTTTTCTTCACCGGCAACCATTTTCGGCTCAGATCTGGTTCTTTTGGGGCCGAATCTGGGCGGGATTTTCTTTCCCTTTTCTTGTCTTAGGTTAGATCTTTGTTATTAGTTAGTTTCTATCATGGTTTTCTTTTACTTATTGGTAAGTTTTGTACACCCTTATGGTGTTTTTATCTCTTCTATTAGAGAGGTTTATCTCGGTTTTAATGGCCGTTCTTGTGTTTCATGGGTTTTAAGATCATTTGGGATGTTTTTAAACGACGAAAACTTCATCATTGTTAGCTCCGGCGATGGAATCTTCATGAATGATGCTTTTGACGACGAAATCTCCATCACAAGTTTTAAGAAATTTGAGCAAATCACTCCAACTTTTAGAGCACATCTTTATGAAGAAGAAAAACAAACAAAATGGTTGGAATACACTTCCAAGAAAAACCATTCTTCCTCCGACTTGATCGGTTCTTATTCAAGCTTGTATTTGTTCTACACCGGTAATCCTTCCCTTTCTCTTGTCGGATTTCTTGGTAAACTTGTACGGTATGTTTATTTGTATTTTTTTAATTTGATTTTAAACTCATTGTAATAAAAATGAAAAAAAATAAAAAAAAATGTACGTGGCTGGTTTAGCATTTCTTGGCAAAACGGGATTAAGTTACAACAAAGAGGTTTCACATGGTAGGTGCTCATGTAACGATAACAATGTATTTATAGTTGACGTGATTGAGTGATAGCCAATGACAATAATAAACTCAATCATTATTAGCCCATGTTTCAGCATCAGCAATAGTTCCGTCTTCTAACATAAGGAATAGGAAAAGCCAATGAAGCAACCTTCTTATTTATTCATGATGCATCATTTGGTAGATTAACCAGGAGTCAAGTACCACTACCATCTACGTGCATAGCAATCTTATACGAGTACCTCATAATTGAAATTATTAAACATCTTTTCTTATGAGAGAGAAAGATAAACAACAAAAAGAAGTTGTATTAGCGTCAATCATTAGTTGCTTATAAATTACTAATCAAGAACAGATTAACATTTATTAGAACAAGAAACGCAATATTTGTTTTCATATATTAATCAAGTACGTATTAATCTTTCCATAAAAGAAGAAGCATCAAAATCGAACATTATACTTACAGTCATGCCCTTGCGCCTTCCTTCCATTGTGGGTATCCAGTTAGTCTCTCTACTCTCTAATCGAACTTTGTTTAATATTAGTTCACATTTCTTGCACTTCAAATATGAAATAGAGCTAGTGTTGAATAAATAACAAACAAATAAACGAACGAATCGATATCTTCTTGAGTAGGATTGACATTCCAACGACAGTTTTAGATAACTTAGAACAATCATGTATTAAAAGTTTAAAACTTTGATATCAAGAATCAACAAATTGTTATAATTATACATTTTCCATTACTAACTTATGAGTAACAACTTGACAATATACAGCAAGACCCACACTAATAATAAAAAGGTCATGCATATCATATGCATTCACAGAATCACATATGTGATTTCCTTTTAGTTTAACAACTCCATTTTTTGTGAAAAGAAGAAGAAAATAGCAAATTGAGTGAATTTGACTTTTGCTTTCCCTCTTGTCAGTTTGATTTGTTTAAATATACTATGTCAATCGTACAAGCACTTTTCTTGACTATTGGCGGTTTACATAATTGAGTTGGCGCGATGGTTGTGCCTGTAGCTGTAAGAGCATTTACTGGACCTTTTACATAATTGAGTTGCGTTACAAATTGAATTCTGCAATAACGTTGATCAGTCTTTCCGGTGTATTATTTTTTTGCTCAGTAAGATAGTTTACATACACTACATGAGGCTACCCTCCTGTCCCAATTCGAGAGGATTGAATTCACCTATACAATCGCTATCCTGAACTTTTATTGTAATTAGTTTCATTACGGCAAATGTAGACCCAATACATCCATATTTCAAAGACTAAGCATCCAACTATCCCCTTAACGTCAGCTCTAAACCTTATTGAAATGAAAATTTTAAACATCAAAGCAACGGCATCATCGAAGAATCCTCCTACTGTTAATGAACATGGTCAATTTGAGAAACATCATTGCATATTCTGTGACTTAATGATCAATCCATCTCTATAGGCCAGTGGATAAAATCCAGACTATGGTAACTTGTATTACAACAATAGTATAACAACCTTTAATTTCTGTATGGGTTATTTAACGTCTGGTACCCGGCAAATGTCCAATACCTAATTTTGGTACCTAACATTTCAATAATTAATGGTTGGTACCTAGAGCTACCGTTGACCGTCAAAGTAAACGTTTGACTAGTTTTTAATTTAGTTCCATTAATTTTTATTAAAAGAATATTTGAAGTTACCAGTTTCCCCTGAAGAAAACATTGTCTTCTCCCTCCCGTCTCCTACTCAGTTTGCAACAGACGCCATTGTAAAGCCAAGTCGAGATAAAAAATTCTGAATTATACATTCACAACGTTGTGTTCTTCAATAGTTAATCGTCCTAATCATTTTTGTTTTTTCAAACCCACCTAAATATGTCATTAGAACTCCATATAAGAATTCCAATTCTTGTTTTAGAGCCACCGTAATCAATTGAAAATAGAAGCTGAACTTTCCATATACAATTCCAATTTCTTTAGTTAAGTAAGAAAATCCACTTTAAATACCACCCAGAACTCACTCTAAACCATTAACCACTGAAAAGGTCGCTTTGAAAACCCATCCGGACTAATGATGAAACAAATTCAACTGTTTTTAAATCTCCAAACACCGCCACCAATTTCTTTTACCAAAATGAAAATGACGAACCTAAGTGCTTCCAAAGAGAATCGATTTCTGGGTAACCCAAATGTAAATCACATGTTTCAAATACCAAACAGATCTCTATAACTAACATGACCTTATCAAATAAAACCAAGTTCTTCGATTCATCACAAAGTTTCTTTCTCCCTATCTTTCTCTATGTTTCTGTTGGGTGTTTGTTGGTTTTGCTAATAACCAGAAAAAAGGAAGCAGTACATATTTTCTGTTTCCCTAACTACTCCAACCTGATTTCTTTTCTCAATGGCGGTGGAGGAGGAACATATTAGGGTTTCTCATTAGGGATTAATTGGTAATTTTGAGTATACTTTTAATAAATATTTAGAAAAATAAATAAATAAATAAAAAGATCAAAAGTAGTCTTTCGAGTCCAATTTTGTGCACCCCTCTAAAACCGGGGTGCTAATTCCGGCTGTTCTCATTGGAGGATTTTTTGTATCAAAACCGCTTTTAGTTTTTATTTTTAATAAAACACAATTTCCATAAATAAAATAGTTTCTCTCTCTGATTTCTATAATGAGATTGATTTCTTCTTCATCATAGAGAAAATAAAATCAAATAAACTCTACATCATATTTCATTAAGTCCACGGTTAGAGAATCTAAAATACTAATTTGCACCATATATGATTCAAAAACAAACAAACAGAAGATTGATAAGAGGTTAAAGAAGATGGAGACGGAAGGAAACCTTGAATTTTAAGTTGATTGTCAGAGCGACAACTTCTTAATCTGATAAAAGGGGTTTAATGTTTAGTTGTCGATCACTAAATTAGACTTGTGGCTTGTGATATCAACCGTTAATGTTACAAGCACGTAGACCTGCAAAACAGAGTTAGTGCAGTCTTGGTAAGAGTGGTACCAATTTTTTCATAAGATCATGTCCATCAATAAACTTAATCTGACCCTGAACTCATATACGGGAACATTAGTGATTGGAATTTCATTTAGGTTTAAAGGGTTCTGAGAATTTTGTCTCTGTGTTAGATGATTGGTTTAGTGATTTCTGTTGTTACCGAATTGAATTTGGTTTTGTGAGAATTTGTGATTTTGTAAATTAAGAACCTCTTACCTCTATTTTGCTGTGAATCAAAAATTGAAATTGAGTCTCATGTGATTGTAACTTGCCTTTATATTAGAAACCTAGCTTTGAACTTTATAAGCTCACTCTCATGACTTAAATATTTTTACAGATGAAAACTTAACTTTTATATGTTGTTAAAGGGAATCATCGACGAATGAAGATGAACTCAAATTGATTATTTTTTTCCTGAACCATTCAAGTTGATTATTACTACGAGAGAGAAAAGATAAGGAAAATATTATTAATCGAAATAAATATTAAAACTGGTTTTGACCGAATATAGCGTCCAATAAGGACATCCGGAATGTGCACCCCGGTTTTAGAGGGGTGCACAAAGTTGGACTCTAGTCTTTCACAGTCAATGGCTAGTATAGGTACCAACCCTTAATATTTGAAAACTTGGGTACCAAAGTTAGGTATTGGACATTTGCTGGGTACCAAACGTTAAATAATTTGCTAGTATTGTTTTAGGCGTAGCAAATTACTTAGTTAACTACATTAAGTCTATAATTCCATTTGTTCCTTTTTCAGATTAGTATTTGTTAGTGTCTTACTAGCAGTAGTAACCTAATAACTGCAATTCTGCATGTATTTGGGTTTCAGTTTTTGCAATTCTGCATGTATTTGGGTTTCAGTTTTTGTAACTGTTATAATAGCTTTTATAGTTCGTTAGTACAAAATCCTTCAAGGGTAGAGGTTGGACATTACTTCAAGCCACATTCAAAAATAAAGACTCGGGTTGAACTTATGAATAAAGCCGGAAAACAAGGAGGTTTACGCATATTGATTGGCAAGGGCAAAACAAGGAGTTGGAATTAGGGGTGGCTTGGAACAAGTTTGTGCATACTTGTAGTTTTCTACCCTGGCTTGACAACAATTTCAGCTGGGTTTGCATTTGGGTGGGCTAAGCTCGACTACCTTTTTTTTTTTTTAAAGGTTTGGGGGTGGCTTAAGCCAGCCTTAGTCTGCATGTAGATCCGCCCATGTTGATTGGGCAGTATTCCTCGACATGTGAATACAAAGGCGTGACTACAAGTTCTTGGATCAATTTCATCTTACCAACGATCAACTTCTTATGGACTCATCTATGTCCATAAAAAATATAGCTTTTATTGTGGAAAGCATTCGTCGAAGGCCTATGGACCATCGGCAACCTCATCCATATCCACCCACCAACTATAACATCCACCTTTAGCTGCAATTCTAATCCGAAGATTGATATTCACCGTTTCCTTCACTGTGTTGTTATTGTAATTTCTTGACTTTTAACTGTATTTGAATCTCCGGATATCGAATACCCTCCTGTAATAGCCCTTTAATAGATTAATGAATTCCATGCTTCAAAAAAAAAAGAATGATGCTACCCTCAACAGAGATAGTCAGAGCCGATCCTCTGTCTACAAGGGCCCTGTGCGAAATTTTTTTCCTATGGCCTTTTATAATGTTGAAATTTTGTAAAGATAGTAAATAAAAAATATCAAAGGATAACTTATACTAAACAGGGGCGGTAACACATATTTTTAGGATAAAATGAAAAGAATGATACCATCTCTATTTTAAGAATGGGGAGATTGTTAAATAAGAACCTTTTTTTTGTTGATGTCCACCAATCAGAATATGAATACGCCGGGGCAATATAGCCATGGGTTATACTAAGGTCTAACTAATTATGTGTCTGAAAAAATCATCGCGAAAATGAAAGCTTGGTGGATGAATCTTTTAAGCAACTTATGTCATGTGTGTGTAATGACTGTTCAAGTCTCATTGGGAGCTTTTTTTTCTTCTTTTGAATAACCAATGATAGCTTGTTGGAGGACCTGATTCAAACGATGAACTCAAATATATGGGATCTGACTACTCTCACTCAAAGCCTACAACTTATATGAATGCGGCAATGGTTGGTTCAGTTTCTCCTCTACTATCATCTGAAAATTACCAAGATTATGGATCTTGCTTCCATGTTTTGGAAACTAATAACACAACTGATACATCAATTGCCCATGATAATGATGTATAATCAATTTTTAAATGTACTAATAAATGTTTGGAAAAGTTAGTTTGAAAGGTTTGAAAAAAGAATTTGCATGTTGCAGACATGGCTTCCTTGTGAATATGAGGAAAATACTTAAGCACTCAACAAGAATACTTCAAATTTTCTCTTGATTAGAGAATAATCATGATTCAAGAAGACCCACGGCCACTAACAACCAAATCCAAATGAGGCATAGCTCCCATAACTCCTTCATCTTTGTTGTTTTCGTCTTCATCTTCTCATTACTCGAATGGCTGCAGCAAGTATACTGACTATTGGGCTGGGTAAAAAGGCCCTCAACAGAGCTGGGACCTGTGCTGTTGCACGGCATGCACGGCCTCAGGCCCGGTTTTGGAGATAGTGTATGTAACATTTTTATTCTATGAACCCCAATGTGAACATTACTGGATGAACCCAAAAAAACAAAGAGAGAAACGGAAAGCCGAACTAGGCTGGATGTCCAAAAACTGCAGCTTGTGCTGGATCCAGTAGAAAGGCACACTAAGCAACACACTGTAAGCGAGCGACATAACAATTACCTAACATACCATGACCTTATTGTTGTAGAAGCTGACTATTTCAACACATGTGATACCGCCAAAAAACAATAGCGTTTGGATATTGCCAAGGAAAGAGGGGGAGTAGGGCAGTCACGGAACCAAGATCTCCAATAAGGGGCTCAAATATTTCTTTTTACAAATTGAACATCGAAAGTAAACTTATGGCATTGCTTAAAAAAAAGATATGTTCGCAACGAATTAATAATCCTTGGCATCCTGGAATTTTATCATTTAACATATCATGGAAGTAGACCTTTTACCCGACCGTAACCTATAAACATCACTTTTAAGTCCATAACCTTCATTTCAGTATACGTACGAAAAAATAACATATAACACTCATATGTACGTGACAAAAGAATTTTATGGTTTAAAATATATACTATACTTATCTATTAGTAAGCAGTTGGTTGGTAAAAGAATCCAAGATCTCAGTATCTGTAACTCTTGTTAGGATCTTGCAATAATGAACAACACGTTAGATGTATCAAAGAATGATATGTAAAGAACTAATCCGAAACAACTCTACCGAAACAACTTGACGAGGGCAGAATCACAGGTTCAACGAGTTGTCTTTAACACATTAGTTCTCGGGTATACTCGAGATGAGTAATGCTAAACCCCTCACAGCGAAGATGTGTCCAGGATAAGACTACCCGATATAACTTGAGTTAGCACAACGCAAGTTACCCACTCTTGAGCTCAGCAACGAGGATGGAAGTAAAACGTCGCATAAAAATAAAAGCAAGAAGAATAAGAAAAGTAGACAGAAAGATGGTTGCTGCTTGTGTGTTTTGAAAACAGAATTTCGAGTTGTATTCAAAGGATGAAATACTTACAAATCAAGTTAGGTTTTGGGTTTCTTCAAAAACAAGTAAAACACGTAAAAGGAATTTACCCATAAATAAAACTCTTAAGAAAATATTTTTGGAATTAATTTCCTAAAGTAAAACTCGCCAAAAATAAATCCGTGTAGAAGAGGGACTTGGTGCACGACGTACACGTATATCGCATGGGTTGGGCTATGTTTATTTCACCCTACCCGCTCCACCCTCGTTTTACAATACATACATAAGAGTATTATTATATAGTGGAGCTCCTCTTTAGTTTTCCATAATGTGGGACTAAAGGTTCCATTTCATTCACCCAAAAAATGAGTAAGTATCTTTAGACCCTTAGGTCATTAGATCAAACCACACCAAGAACAAAAAACCTTTTTATTAAAACTCATTTTCTCCAACAACTCTATCACAGAGATTAAAAGGAATGTATTAAAGGAAAGCATGTCAGTATTAAAACTAGGTGGACAAAATTTTTCACGTATTGGGCTAACTTGGTAGACTAAATGCATTGGACCCGGTGGACTAGATTGCAATTCATATGGAATTAGTGCTTAAATTATATATTTAGTTGAAGTTTCCTGATATTTAGGGGGAGGAGGGGGTGTCTACACTCTACAGACAGGTTTAGTCAATCTGTGCTTCCGCCCCTGGAACATGATTAAACAAAATAGACAATGGATCTGGATCCATGGAAATGCCGAAAGTGACTTACACAGGTTAAGCTCGGACAAAAATGTCCGCTTAAGGATTAACATTGACGCGGTATTAAGGCGACTAGACGACGTAGCTGGCACAGTCACAGAACAAACTATCGGGATTAATAATGACGCGGTATTAAGGCGACTAGACGACGTAGCTAGCACAGTCGTGGAACAAACTATCACAACGTTAGTGAAAACCTTAGCAGGTGGACCATTCACAAGAAGAAAGCTTGCCAATATAGACGCCCAAGAGAAGCAAAAATTTAATACCACGTCAAGGAATGAAAAGATAAGTATAAGACGTGTTTATCGAGAAGAGTACAACAACTAACATAGGGGGTCGAAATAATTCCGGTGTTACGTACCCAAAGAACAAGTCACCCAAAAATACAACAGAGCATGGACCACTTGATGGCGGATCATTACAGAAAAAACAAAGACGAAATAACCGTTGTCACCCTCAACAAACAGAGATAATGCAAAAATACCCTATAGAAGAAGATAACGCAAGAAAATTTTAAGTGTAATAGTGATTTGCTAATGCCGGATGTTGATTTTACACCCCAATGCAGAAGTTTATGGAAGAACGTGGTGAATATGGTTCCGACGGTTTAAAACATGGCTCGTTTACAGTTAATAATGGCAACGGAGTCATATTTTGGAAGGATAAATGGATTGATGAAGGCTGCTTGAAAGACATTTTTCCGGAGGTGTTTAAGGTAGTGAAAGATAAAGATACCACTGTAGCAGAGATGATTAGAAGCAACGGGTGGCAGTGTGTTTTAAAGAGAGATTTGAATGCTAATGAACAACTAAAATGAGATCTTCTTAAGCGTGATGTTTGTATCCAAAATCTTGTGGAAATTGGAGATCAGATGTCTATTATGGAGAATTTTAATACGGCAAAATGCTACGAGACTTTAGCTGGGAAGTTTGAGACGTACAGTTTCGCAAAGCATTTTTGGAAGAACTGTTAGAGCATTGCTCGGTCGAACTCACAAGTGTTGATATCTCAAGCTTGTTGTCAAATTTAGTTGTCAAAACTATATCTTGATTTCTAGTCGACAATCAGATAAGTCTCGATTAGGATAGAAGTGCAGTTGAGAAACAGACATCACGGCAGTCATCATTCCGTTCTACCATTTGAAGGTGAAGATCAACCGAAGCTTTTGGAGAACTTCTTCAACAAAAGGTAAGTGAAGACTGAACCACCTATTTCTTAAATTATATTCATCTTTTTATCTATAAGACGTTGTCGCATAACTAATTAGACTATCATAAGCATATCAAGAATTTCGAGTCAAGTTTATCTTGGTAGTTAGTTGTCAAAATATATATGACTAAGCTTAATGAACATTTGTTCATACTTGATGAGTTTCGGTTAAGGGCAATTTATTTTTCGTAATCTAAATTACGATTCAAGTTAAGGACGAAATATAAAGAGATATGTGAATATTGGAAACTCGGTTTTGCTCTTTGGGATCGGTTCTACCATGACTCACAATGTAAGTTATGATCAGTTATACCATGCTTCCCAAACTAGGTTATAACCAGCTACACCATGCTTCCCATAGGTAGATTGTGATCGGTTACACCTTACTTCCTGAGTTAGCTTGTAATAGGTTACACCTTGGTTCCCAAAGTAGTTTGTGACCGATTACAACTAACTTCCCAAATTATCTTGTGATCGGTTACACCTTGCTTCCAAAAGGTAGCTTGTGACCGATTACAACTAACTTCCGAATGTAGCTTGTGACCGGTTGCACCATGCTTCACAAAGTAGCTTGTGATCAATTACAACATGCTATATTGTATAGGCCATGACCGGTTATAGCTTAATTCTCAACGTAAGTTAAGATAGGTTCTACCTTGTCATCTTGCATTGGTCATCCAAAAGATATTCAATAAAGAATCGGACCAATCATGATTTCCCTTTCAATTATGAAACAAGTTTATACATCTACTTTCTTAAACTAATGTAATAATACATAGTTTTCTAGTATAAAATCACACATATATCTTACACATAATCAAGTAACTAAATACAAAGATTATGTTGATGTCGTATTTACGAAGTTCCAAAAGATAAGCGTTTATACTTCGTAATTTCAATAAATTCCTTGACACTTTGATCATAATGATATGACCAAGTCTAACCGCTAGAGTATTATATATATACAACTCAAGTGGAAGGATGATGTCTTCGTTGTAGTCATTACTTCTTCTCATTCTTCGGGTCTTCAGAGTAATACTTGTACGTCTCAACATTCCTAAACTTTCTAGTCTAGCTTAAACGAAGTTGACTCAAGTATTTAATCAAGCGACTCTAGATGAGTTTTGATACTAAAATATGACAACCAAACTTGACATACCAACGCTTGGTGGGTTGTTGTGCTGTAGAAGTGGTAAATAAGATTCGTTCAACTCGGACTTGATGAGATTCGATTTAAGACTTAAAAATAGAAAACACTAAAAACAAAGATAATATTTACACAAGATTGTCACAATATCGAGAGAACTGGGACTCAATATTCCACCATTAATCACATTAAATTGGTTCATATATTGATTCATAACAATTCTAGCTCCTTATTGACTTTATTTCTTGCCGAAAGTAAATTTTGTAAAACATTAATTGTAAATCACAAGCATGGCACATCAAAAGCTCTAAGTCTAAGCATACGCCATCAAACGAAATCACAAATAATTAGTAAAAATCATAAATCAATTGAATTAAGTGCAAAAAGTCATAAAGAATCAAATATAGTTACCAAAAAATTGCGAATAAGGCTTCCTCCGTCATTCCAGTGTTGGGGTTTAGCTCATCATGTCCAAAACACACTCAAAAGATGGAAACATGGCTCAAAAGGTGTTTTATTGATGATAAATAATATTACAGCGGATTTGTTACATTTATAGGTGTTACAGATCCACTGTTACAAACGGAAACAGTTGGTAAAGGTCGCCGCTGTTGCAGAACAAATAAAACAGTCGTTGAAGGCTTATCGCAAGCGATCCTGAAGGTGACGGTTTATGCGACTCCATTGGACTTCGCGACTGACTAGCTGGGTCTAATGTTCTTCGGTTTCTGCTGGAGCAGAAATGACTCGACAGCTTCTTCTTCTTCACTAGCAGAGGAAGCTTCTCTGCAACTCCCTTCTTCTCTCCAAACTCTCGATTACACCCTTGAGACTCTCAGAGATATCTATATATACACCAAAGCTCCAAGTTTGTCGATTAAAACTGCCCAAGAATATTACTTTTCCTCCAACCCAGGTTTCGGTTATTTCCTTTTTTTCTTCTCTACTTTCCTCTGTTGTACGCGTCTCCTGAATTTCCAAAACTCCTTCCAAACTTAGTTAGAGATTATCTCCTCCCAATTCCACATATCTTCCAATTTTAATCACCAAAATCCCGTGACTTCCTTAATGCCCTGTTACGTAGAGAATACGTGTATCTTTCTTTCTTTCCATTATAAACCCGAGTACCAATCCTGTTTCATCGTGACAGGCTATACTGCTAAATCCCATGAAATCTCTGCTAAAATCTCGTCAAAACCGGTTCAGAGAATCAAAAGCTGCACCTTCCCTGTGTTCACGAGAATTGAAAGAAATCTTATTTTTTCTTCGACAGTAAGGCAGTTATAGCCCTGTTTTATCATGATACACCGTACCCAATCAAAATCCAATTAAATCTGACGAGAAAAGCTCGTTAAATTCAACCCATGGAATATCACAGTAAACTGATATGTGAACCAAGTTTTCCCGCCGTTTTTATTTCTTTTGAATTTGGGAGATGACCTCCCCCTATCCAGTTCTGGTGTGCCAATAGTAGTTGCCCTGTGGGTGCCCCCTATCAATTCGAAAGGTGTAAATAGAAAAACTCTTGGGGTGCTTTTATAACTTTTCTTGGGTGCTTTTAACGCTTCTCTGGGACGTCTCCAACATACTTCCGGGGTGCCTGTGGTACATCTTCTGGGGTGCCTTTAATAGTTTTCTGCCGGAGGTCCAAATGCCAGTTTTCGAGCCAATTTCTCCGCAAAAGCTTATTTCTCCGAAAACACCTACAAAGATATAAAAAGCCATAAAAAAAATACAAAATCGAGCACTAACAATACATACAATTGAGATCATATCAGACACATAAATGTGTCTATCAAATACCCCCAAACTTATTATTTGCTAGTCCTCGAGCAAATCAAATCTAGAAAATAAAACCCCTAACTTACTGTCGCAGGCATCGCGATTGCACTTAGCGTGTGCAACAAGCCTTTAAACCCCTAGGTGGCCCTAGTGGCCGAGTTATAGTCTCGGGAGGGTTTACCAGAGGTGTACCCACAAAACCTTTACTCTATACCCTAGCTATCTACGCAGAACCTTGAAAGGCACTAAAGAATCTCCTTGGTTGGCATACTCGCATTGACTACAGGAGGAAGTACCCTGATGCGAAATTCCAATAGTTGTACACCAGTTTGCACTCACATACTAAAATCCATATATAAGTGACAGAGCTCTGCTCAGATAGTCGCACTATGGACATCAATATCCGGAATCAACAAATCACATGAGTAGATTAAGAAGATGGAAATAGAAAAAATGTAGATGGTTTTGATGTTGACTAAGGTAAACAGTGTTTCCCATATCTGTTTGAAGGCCACTGCCAAGATGAACCTATCCTAATGGACTGAGATACTGGTATGACTAATATCAACACAACTGGCATATACAAGGGAACCAGTGGTCGACATTCCTAATTCTAGATCAACTCGGCTGGCATATACAAGGGAACCAGCGGTCGATATTATTGAACAATTTATTCCGGTTGGTCTGATGGTCTAGTCTCAAAAAAAATTTAATTTTTTTTTTCTCTTCTGGTAACTCAGTCACTCTATTTCACTCTAGCAATGGTAATAACTCGATGTGTTTGCCCCACCAAATCACTTAGAGAAACATATTTTAAAAATAAAATAAAATAAAAACAGAAGGTAAAAAGGACTCAACGAGATATGGCGAAACTACCATGATGCTTCCATCTACTCAGATTGGTTCCTCAACTCCTACAACCAAGATGCTTCCATCCACTTAGATTGGTTAGTGCTATCCTTAATAGGCATAAATTCCTAGGCTATGGAGTTTAATAATGCAACTAAAAAGTTTCTCCCATACCCCCAAACTTAAATCTAACATTGTCCCCAATGTTCTAAAGATGAAATTAAAAGCATGAACAGGGAGAAACTGTTACCACTTGAAGCAAAAGAGTTAAGGAAAGATATTACTGTATTGCATGATCATGGGTTACCTCCCAAGAAGTGTTAAGTTTAAAGTCTTCAGCCAGACCAAGAAAGGATTAGTCACCTTATAAAATCATAAAGTAATAGCCGAAACATCTGCGGGTCATCAATACCAAATAAAGCTATCACAAATAAAAGGAATCTGCAACATGCCAAGAAAATTAACAAATAAAGCACACCCTTGTGTAATTTCCTGTTTAAGACAACTACATCTAGCTGTGGTTTAGGTTCAGGCTCTATGAAAGGGTCTAAGTAAATTTCTTTGGGCTTGTGTTCCTCGTAGGAAAGATCCGGATTATCACGATGTAGAGTCTGTAAAAACTCAAATATGAATTTAGAAGAACATAACAATAACCTGAATAATTGAGGATCCTTAAAGTCAATCAGGTTTGACTCACACAGTTGACCACAATGAGAGTGGTGGTTATTCTTAAGCAAATGTGTCGATTCTAATCTCCTAAAGTACTTAGGCTTAGTCTTAAAACTTAATAGCTGACACATTTGAAATTCATACGTTCCCACATTTGGAAGAAAAATATTTGGTGGGAAAACAAAATCAATTTTGGTATCATAGCCTGGGTAAACCACATCAACCAGAAGATGGGTTTCTAACAACTGGACTTCTTTTTGGACATTATTAGGCTCGGGAAAGTTATCATGAAGGTAATCTTGTAAAATGGTAGAGGCACATATATCAAGTCCCAAGTGAGGGATCTTTCTAATATTTAAAGGTAAGGCGTAAGGAGAATGATAATCACCCCCAAACTTAGAGTTTTGGGTGTCTCTAGATAGACTAGTTACAATTTCCCTAATTTCTAAATCGTCAGAATCCTGAAAATATTCAATTGCTTCTTCTATGTTATATTCAAGTGATGCATCCCCACTTATCTCTACGAGTTCATGTTCCTTGTCTAAGACTAATGTTTTTAAATCGTTCGACTCTAAAATAGTATTCTCGGGATAAACTCGTTCCTTTAAACCATTATCGGCTTCGTATTCGTAAAAAGGAAATACTACATCGTCTAAAACAATATCTCTAGTCAAATCCTCGTCCTTTTGAATAGGTGAATAATTGTTAAAATTATTAGGATCTGAACCATAAATAACATTATTTTCGTGAAGCTCAATGGAGTAACAAATTCCTGATTACTATGCCTACATATTTCAAATTCTTCATCAACACTATCGTCGTTATAATCATCGTAATAACATGAAAATGGTCGAACCTCATCTAAACATGTAGTGTTACCAATTCTAACCTTGTCATCTTGATTACGTGAATAACTATCTTCATTTTCAAGGGTACTATTGGAAACACTATATTGGAATTTAAGATTATTTCGAGCAGTTCTATTCTGGGCCTCTAACAAAAGCTTCTGAGTCGACTCACATGACTTCCTTATGGTATCGTGTATAGAAGGTTCACTCATGGGTGCAGTTTGTTTATTCATTTCTAACACAAACCTATTTGTATTCTCAGTTAATTGTTTGAGAGACTCTTCTAAAGGAAGAATAGGAGCCTAAGGATCATAATAAGGACTAGTTTTCAACAGTTTCATTATATTGTCCAAAGACGAGGAACTAGCACTATAATAATCCTTATTTTCTTGCTCGTATGACCGGTGCGTGTGTGGATAGTAGTTAGGCTCACCATGGTATGAGCCATAACCTTCAAAAGGTTGATGTTCCTAACCACTATTCACACTATGGTCAAAGTAGTAACGTCCATTTTGAAACTCAATCGGATATTCGCTGTATTGGCTATTGTAATACCAGTTCGACATTCTCAACACAAAATAAAACCCACTGACAATGGATTCGTGGGTGGATAAAGTCTTACCTCCCGTACCAGACGGGCGATGAACCGTTGAAGTCGACTCAGGCCACCGACTCCTATGTCAGTGTACGGACCCGAGGGGACGAGACAGTATCGTAACTGTCGTCCTTCCCTGCAAACATTTTATATTTAATCCCAACCCTTCCTTAGGGTTTTAAAAATAATAAAGTCCAAAAGTCCCAAAAATAAAGTCCAAAAAGTGTCCAAAAATAAAAAGAAAAAAATTTACAACAAAGCAAACCCTAGTACTGTTTCTAAAATTAAAAAGATATAAAATCAAAATAAAATAACTATATACAAAATCTTGTTCTTCACTCCTTTCGGATTTCTCTTTTCTTTCCTTTTTCTGGCTTTGCTTTTTTTTCTCTCAGCACTTTCTCTTTTCCTTTAGCTCAGCTCCAAATCTGAAAGGAAACAGAAATACCAAAACGCGTAAAAAAGAACAAAAAAATAAAAATAAAAATAGAAACCTAAAAAGAAATCTAAAAACAAGTCCGCGTCGGTGGCGCTAATAGTAGTTCGTTTTTATTTCTTTTGAATTTGGAAGATGACCTCCCCCTATCCAGTTCTGGTGTGCCAATAGTAGTTGCCCTGTGGGTGCCCCCTATCAACTGGGTACCCCTTGTCAATTCGAAAGGTGTAAATAGCAAAACTCCTGGGGTGCTTTTATAACTTTTCTTGGGTGCTTTTAACGCTTCTCTGTGACGTCTCAAACATACTTTCGGGGTACCTGCGGTACATCTTCTGGGGTGCCTTTAATAGTTTTCTGCCGGAGGTCCAAATACCACTTTTCGAGCCAATTTCTCCGCAAAAGCTTATTTCTCCGAAAACACATACAAATATATAAAAAGCCATAATAAATACAAAATCGAGCACTAACAATACATACAATTGAGATCATATCAGACACATAAATGTGTCTATCATGGGTTCAACCGAGCTACGCTCTAACACTGTAGAACTAAATGTTTCCTTCATATGCGTATATTATATTTTCTTGTGTTTTCCGTGTGTTTTTTTTTTAATGTGTGTTCCTGTTGATGTATACCACATTTTTTGGTGTAAAATATAAGTGGTTATTTTGTTAGTACTTTTGTTAATTTTCTCTCGTCTAGTTGTTGAGGATATGGATTCCATAAGTAATCTATCCAATTATAAAGTAGATGACAGAGATGTTTATTTGGTTGACAGTGGAACAACAAACACAATTTTTCGAACCCATAAATATTTTATAACCTTGAAAAGATATAAGGGTAATATGAATACCATTTCGGGTTCGAGTAGTTTGATGGACGACTCTGGAAGAGCGTATATCATTCTACCATGTGGTAAAAAATTAATTATTGAAGACGCCTTATATTTTACCAGATCCTAGAGAAATGTGTTGAGTTTCAAAGATTTTCGACGTAATGGTTACCATCTTGAAACAACAGATGAGCACAATATGGAGTATTTGTGTATTACTTCATCTGTCGTGCTAGAAGCGCGTTGTAGAAAAGCTTAAGGCTCTTTATTATGGGTTGTATCTTACGAAAATTCGAACAGTCAATCTCATGATGTCATTAATCAGAAGACTAATGACCCTGAATTATTCAAGCTTTGGCATGACCAGCTTAGACATCCAGGTTCTACCATGATGAGTAGAATAATACAAAATGCTCATAGACATCCTTTACAAAACCAGAAGCTTATGTTAAGCAAGGATATGAATGGTGTTGCTTGTTCCCTAGGAAAACTGGTTGTAAAACCATCTATAACAAAAGTTACTATTGAATCACCAACATTCCTGCAAAGGATACATAGTGACATTTGTGGACCTGCACACCCACACTGTGGGTCATTTCTATACTTCATGGTATATATAGATGCATCTGCTAGATGGTATCATGTCTGCTTATTATCAACGCATAATGTTGCGTTTGCCAGACTGCTTGCGTAGATTATTCGGTTGCGTGCCCATTTTTCGGACTTTCCTATTAAGTCCATTCGACCTTATGACGCTAGTGAATTTATATCTAAGGTTTTTGATGTTTTTTGCCTTTCAGTTGGTATTGATGTCGAGCATCCTGTAGCACATGTGCACACTTATAATGGATTAACTGAGTCTTTTATAAAGTATCTTCAGTTAATTGCTCGACCAAGGCTTATGAGGACTAAATTACATGTATCCGCATGGGGACATGCCATTTTGCATGCGGAGGCTTTAGTCCGGTTTCAACCAAATGCTAGTCATCAATATTCTCCTTTACAACTTGTTTTGGGGCAGTAACCGGATATTTCGCATTTACGTGTTTTCGTTTGTGTTGTTTATGTACCTATTGCACCACCACAACGAACTAAATTTGGTCCAAAATGTCGCCTTGGTATTGCAGTTACCTAAAATCGGTGAGAGGCTAAAAGTGGGATTCTAGGGTTTTAAAAGTGAGTTACGGGAGGTTGAGCACGAACAGTCTTCGCCTAAACCACGCACAGTGTCTGTTCAAAGGCTGCTTCAGTCCCAGGAGAGGTTAGGGCTGGTCTTAGGGAGGGAAGCAGATGAAGAGAGAGATCAGAAAATTATAGGGTTTGAAAAAGAATTGCTCTGAGAGTTTATGAGAAAGTTGTGTGTTAGCTTGGAGAAATAGAGGACCTATTTATAGCTGAATTCTCTAATCTCAGGTCCGTGATAGGGATTGCTTACCGTGCGGAGCACTTCTTCCGTCTCTTCAGGAATAGATAGACATAAACTAGATTGAGTTTATCTCGTTATTCCACCGCCTTTACTCTCTTATGTAGTGAGAAATAGGTCGGGTATTTCACACACATGTCGTAGACCGCCAGACCAAAACCCTAATTGATATCCCCCCATTTGTGTGAAGCTGAGTCAGCCTTTGTGATGATGTGTCGAGATAGAGAAATATTCTCTTTATCCGAGTTGGCCAAGATAGAGAGATATTCTATGATTTGTGAGAATGACTAGGATGAGTCACGTGAAAAGGCATAAAATTCCTCAAAAAACGTGTGTAGAGTGTGAGATGATCTGAGGTTGAGCTCTGACTCTCAATGGCCGGTCACATATGTCACATGGAAACCGTATTATTGCTTATGGGTCCCTTTGTTGAGCATGCAGAGCTCAAGGGAGATTATCTACGTTTTTGGATAGACATGTACAATTTAGGCCCAATTTACTAGTCGTGAGTGTGTTTGAGACGCTGAGAAATAGGCTTGAGACCTAGATGAGGCTTGTGCCTGAGTTTTATGCCTGTATAAAATTCAAATCAGATGACTCAGTTCGGATGAGGCCATTTGAGGTTTGGCCGATGTAGCTGGGGCTATCTGGGATTTGGCCGACGCGTATGGAGCTGTCTGAGATTTGGATGACGCATCTAGAGTTGTTTGAGATTTGGACGACATATCAAGATTCTTTTAAGATTTGGCCGACGAGTTTGGATTCGTCTGAGAGTTGGCTGACGTGATAGAGTTTGTTCGAAACTTGGCCAACGCGATGAAATCTCTCCGAAGTAAGCTGTGATAGTTTTGGGAGGATAAAAAAAGGTTTGCATGCCTGATAATGTCTATGAGAGACTTCGACTCACTTGTCTTTGACCAGCGTATCTTGCAGAGATGTGCTAGGAGTCAATTGTGTCCGTATTTATGGGGCCGACATGACCAGTGTATCTCGAAAGGATGTCTAGGAGTCTGTCGAAAGGGCCCGGAGGCAGAATAACCAGCATATCTCACGGGGATGTCCTAGGAATTATTCTGAAGCCTCGGTAAGTTGAGTTAGATCCTAGAGTAGACATGACCAGTGTATCTCACGATGATTTACTAGGAATCAGTCCTTGATCTTAAATAGGGTGAGTCGTGCTTACAGGAGACATGTCTGTCTCCGCTCTAGGTTATAAGTCCGCAGGGAATGTTTTTACGCATCTACAGAGCCTACATGACCAGCAGTATCTCGCGAGGATGTATACTAGGAATCATGGCATCACAATCAGCCGCGTCTCGTGAAGACATGCTGGAATTGTGGCTATTCTGGTTCATAAGTCTGCCGGAGACGTTTTACGCTCTACAGAACCTATGTGACCAGCAGTATCTCTTCGAGGATGTGCGATAGGAATCATGACATCACGACCAGCAGTGTCTCGCGGGGACGTATACTAGAAATCGTGGCTATGTGTGCCTTGAGGATCAAGGGCTTAATATCTCCCATGAGAGTTGAGTTTTGTCTATGATCTTGAAATGACACTTTTGCCGCTTATCAAATTTTACCATCTACAGGTATATACGTTGGTTTTGATTCACCATATATGAAAAGGTATTTAGAACCAAACAGGTGATGTCTTTACATCTAGATTTGTAAATTGTCATTTTGATGAGATATTTTTCTTTCCGTTATGGGGAGAAGGAAAGCCGTCAGAAGAACGACGTGAAATATCGCGGTACACACCAAATTTGTCTCATCTTGATCCCTATACTAATCAGTATGAAGTTGAAGTGCAAAAGATTATACATCTGCAAAATATTGCAAATCAAATGCATGATGCATTTACATATACTGGTCGAATTACAAAATCATATGTGCCTGTTAGAAATGCTCCAGCTCGGATTGATATACCGACTGGAAAAGTTGGGAACTCAGTGGAAAACGAATCTTCAAAGCCACGCCTGAAGCGTGGACGACCAGTTGGCTCAAAAGATTCTGTCCCTCGAAAGAGAAAGAACCATTCTGTCTCAATTAAAGGTAGCGCTCCTGAAGAGACTAAAGATAGTGCTCCTGGAGAGACTATCAAGGAACGACCCACTTTCTCTGACGAATATCCTGAAGTGGATAAAGGCCCGGCTGAGATACAGGTACCCGTGAATCAGGAAATTTCCATAAATTATGCATGCGACAGAGAAGTGTGGGATCGTAACACAATTATTGTCGATGATATATTTTCATTCTCAGAAGCAATTGAATGCCTAAATAAGGAGTTCGAGATGAAAGATCTCGGTAAAATAAAATTTTATCTGATTATAACTTGTGCATTATGATAACGGAATTCTAGTCCATCGATCCACTTATACAGAGAAAATCTTGAAATGCTTTTAGATGGACGAAGCACATACGCTTAGCACCCCAATGGTTGTAAGATCTCTTGACCCTAAAAGAGATCCATTTCGTCCTAAAGAAGAGAATGAAGGCCTCATTGGTTTATAAGTAGCATACTCGAGTGGAATTGGGACTTTATTATATTTAACTCAATGTACCAGGACTGATATTTCTTTTGCAGTAAATTTGCTAGCCAGGTATAGTTCTGCGCCAGCAAAACGACATTCGACAGGGGTAAAACAAATATTTCGTTGCCTTCGTGGTACTAATGACATGGGTTTGTTTTATTTGATTTTTTTTAGCCTATTCGCAGATAACCGTATATACGGATGCTGAATATCTATCAGACCCGCACAAAGGAATCTCACAGACATGGTACTTTTTACTAGCGGCAGTATTGCAATTTTTTGGCATTCTTGTAAGCAGAGCATGCTTCCTCACTATGAAATAATTTCCCTCCCCGAAACAAGTAGAAAATGTGTGTGGCTACGGTCATTAATTGAGCACATCAGAATCTCATGCAGTCTAGCTTCCATAACCGACGTGCCAACGACAATTTAGCATGTATATCATAAATGAAAGAAGGATACATCAAGGGCGATATAACGAAGCATATTTCTCCAAAATTATTTTATTCTCACCACCTCCAGAAGACAACGAGATTGATATCCCGAAGATACAATGCTGTGAGAATTATGCTGATCTATTCACCAAATCATTACCATGAAGGTATTCCGGAAGCTCGTTTATGGAATCGGAATGCGCCACATGTACAAGTAGACAAATTTATTGAGGTTTTGTTCAGTAGGAGATTTGGACTTTAACGCGATGTACTTTTTTCCCCTCGTTCGGGTTTTGTCCCACTGGGCTTTACCGACAAAGTTTTAACGAGGCAATTTTCTAGAATGGTGGATCATCCAAGGGAAAGTGTTATGTATCAAATATTTGAGATAGAGGCTGACCCACCATACCACTAGTTTAGTCGGTTTCATCTCCTCCTGAGATAAACATGTATTACTTAAATGTTAAGAATTACATCCTTATATGGACACGTCGGTTTCTAAGTGGCATTAGATTAGGCTAAAACTTAATCCCATAATTAACACGTATCTATTGACGTGTTAGCTTCTCTTTTTAGTCTGAAAGGCGAGTTTGGTATTGCTGTGAGTTTTATAGAAGCACTTTTTTGTTGTGTTGTGCTGTGCTGTGAAAATATAACAGTTAGACGTTTGGTAAACTATAATACGTAAAATATTGTAGAACCAATAAACAATAAATTTTGTTTGGTAAATTGTTATGTTGAAGTGCTTATGATGTGATTAATGACGAAAATAAACATGGTTTAAATTATTTTTAAATGCATCTATTAATAATAAAAAAATATATTATTTTGAATATTCTTTAAATAAATATAAAAATAAAAATAATCAGTTATTCATTTTGATCATTTAGTTATAATAATTTAGTTTTGATTTTAATTTTGATTTTAATTTTATTTTAAAAAAAAACGGGTAGCTAGCTCAGCTGGTCATCCCCGTTCCTTAAAGGTTTTCATGCGCTCCAGGAGGTCTCAGGTTCAAGTCCCCGATGGCTCAATATTGCAGAATTTGACATGGAAGGTAGAGTTAGCTTGCCCCCTTGCGACATAATTAGCCTCCCTATCCGCTTCGGCTCCCTTGCTTGGTTCCTCATGAGGCTCGCTGGTAGGCTAGCACGACAACCTGTTCAACTAATGTAGTAGTGCGTTGTTGGAGCTTAGCTTGTTAGGTTTCCAACTAGTTTCTTGTAATAATTATATATATCTTTATCCAATAATAATAAAAATAATTATTTAAGTATATTATTATTTATTTATTTTTGTTTTAAAAAAAAGGCACCGCAAAGACATTTTTTAACAAAAGAATCAAATACAAGGTACAATGTCGATAGAGGGCAACCTAGCAACAAGTTGAGCCCCTACACCTTTTTGAATTGAAATACCTAATCTATAAAAAAAAGAATTACCTATTTTGTAATTGAGGTCCTAATTATATATACAATTTCTCAACCTCTTCAAGAGAATCACCATGTCTTCACTAAGTTCGCCTAAAGTGGAGAAAGCAAGGATGCCAAAACCATACCCATGAGCCGACACCTTATCCAAATATTTTGCCCGCTTGCGCGAAATAGCGTTAAAAATGGCGACACCCGGAACAAAAGCCCGACCACTAATACCAAAAAAAGGTTAAACACCCATAACACGAAAACAAAAATCTTGCCCATTAACCCAATTATAGACAAGAATGTCAGCGGGCTTTAAAACCTTGGCATCATCCGATAAGAGTCCAAGATTGACCTCCTTTCTAGCTGCAACTCTGGCCTTGTAAAAAAAATCTGAAACAACATCCCTAACAAAATCATGCCTAAACTTTATGCCCACCTCACTTGCGCAATGAAGTGCATGATTGCCATAAACATCCATGTTCCTCTTATAAAAAGCACAAACATCAATAGTGTTAAAAATAGGTACACCAAGTCTGTAACTAACAACTGCCCTGAACTGTCGAGGTCCAAGAGACTGATTAAGCCCACATATTGGTATAGATTTGAGGTAATCCTGAGCATGGTCAAGCCTATTGTTTTTCCAAAGTATAGTATCACGTTCTGTCATAACAAATTTGGAAGGCATATATTTCTTAACAACCTCAAAATACTGTATTGCCAAAGATTTCATAGGAAGAGCGGCAATAGTGTTGATATCGAAAAAGACAGCCCACATACCTGCATGAACTGTGACAAGGCATGCTGAAAGCTAAGGCTTGGTGCAGATTCAGGTGTAAGATTAAGGATGACCTCCTGCAGATTTCTCGTTTGAAAACAAGAAGCAAGGAAACAGTATTTGCTCGTATCTTCCATTGTGTGAACACCCAAACCCCCATCATTCATTGGTAGCGTATCAATACATTGTTGCAGTATCCCAAACCCTGCACCATCTCCTGTAACAATATGCCGCAAAAACTGTACCAAGGGATGATCATAACAAGGAATAATTTGTTGAAGAGCATCAGTTTTGGTAGTTCTCAGATTAAAATAAAGCTTCGAAACACCTGTGCAACTTCGTAATAGTAGTAACTCACTCTGCGGGTCATGTAATTGCTTAACAGTCTCCATGAGTTGTAAAGTTTTATCAATTTTAGTCTTCACAAGATCACTACAAAACTGCAGATTAAGACTCACCGGCCCTCCTAACAGCTTTACACCATTAGTAGGTCTACTAATGTTGGCCGGAAAGACTCCATCAACTTGGCTTCTAGGATCAACACAGGTCCTAAATAAGTTAGTATTGCTAATATTAAGATGTAACCCACGGCTGCTGCCTTCATCCTGAATTATCGAGAGCGCTTTAGCTACTTCCATGCGCAATAGTACCATCATCAAGGTACCATGCATGGAAATCCAGTTTGTACTGACTTGAAATCCTGTTCACTAGAGGGTGAATAACCAAGGAAAATAAAAGAGGACCCAACGGATCCCCTTGTTGTACCCCACAAGCAGATGAAAGAACAGCCTCATTATAGTAGAGTCTTGCTGGTGAAGCATAACAAAACTCCACCCATCTGGAGATGCTAGGACATCTAAGTCTAACTTCCTGAATTAACTTGGTTCGAACAACCATATTAAAAGCATTAGAGAAGTCAATTAGAAGCATAGACATAGTATTTTGAGTACCTTTCATCTCCAAAATTCTGTTGGCAGCGTGAAGAATACCTTCTGCTCCACATGGAACCGCAACCCCGAACTGATGATCCCTTAGATATAAAGACATATCTTTGCAAACTGATTTAGCGGCAAGCTTTGAGCATAGTCTACGCCATATTGTACCAACAACTATTGGCCTAAGCCCACCTCCAAGCTTGAGAAGAGGAGTTAAGGGAGCACTCGCAATGTACTCCCCTAAAGCAGATGGAAAATGTCCATCCAACCATAAATTGACCACCCCAGTAATGGATGCTAAAAGATCGTCACTCACAGCAGCAGCCGCACCACTCAAAGCATTTAAGAGATGCTGCGCCCTAAGCCCATCTCTGCCACATGTTGTGCTTTTAGAAAAGCTTTTCAAAGCATCAAGGACAGCTTTAGAATCAACATACAAAGTAGCAGTTTCAACTGGCTCAGGGGGGATAAATGGTGATGGGGCATTTGGGTGTTTCTGGATAAGCTCTTGTAGAGTGTCTGCAGTGTCTGGAGCTATACCATTGGAAGATAAGACCTTTATAGCGGCAGTGTAGTGACCATGACTCAATTTCTTCTTACAAGCTTGCACATTAAGGTTATGCTTCTTCTTCTTGTTTGATTTGCTGACGTGCTGACTCTTCGCGGACTCAGCTAAAAGTTGTTCAATGATATAAACACACCCACCACTTTCCTTCCAATGTGACAACGCTTGGTTAATACTATCCATCTGAAGCTTCTTTTTAGTTCCATCCCTCTTTTCCCTTGAGTTCTTAGGCATGTACAGATTTAAGGTGCATATTGGTAAAAGTAGAAGCTGCAGCCATGTTGATAAATCTGTAGGATTAGATAGTACCTTATCTAATGCGACCTTTAAAGTCCTTGAAAATTGAAGCCTGCAAGGTGGGGGGATGCTTGCAATGGTTTTGAAACGCTTTTGATAAACAAGGTTCAGTACATCCAAGTTGAGTGCAACATCATTGAGAACAACATCATCATCCCGCGCAACTGTTGGAATTGTATCGGGGGTATCAGCAGGTTTAACAATTCCATGAATGAGGAATTCCACAGAATTACCATCAAGTGGTCCAGCAATGGCACCACCCACATGAGAAGTGCAAGATTTCTTCCAATCCTGTATATGCATACATGGCACACACAACCACATATGCAACTGATTTAGGGTTCGTTCCCAATCTTCATAAACTATTCTGCTAGAGCTAATTCTCTCCCTACAAGCATTTTTACACCCTGGATTTGGTAAATGTCTGTCATGTAAGTGCCTGTAAAAACCCGATTTGCTGTATCCATTACCACCAATTCCATTAGAACATCCATTAATTTTTTTGAAAGGACAATGGATACATCCTTTATTAGTCGAGGTTGGTTTGTTGGTACCCAAATTAAAGAGGCAAATAACCTTACCATCTTGAGATGATGATGTGGATGAAGTCTGAGACAACGGAAAAGAACAGGATGTAGAATCCGTGTCTTCATCTTCATCTATGCGTTGAATTCTCCGAAAGTATGAGGTTGAAGATCTAGTTGTAGGCATTTATCTTCAAGAACAATAAACTCTGATTTTCACTGTAACACCTCTTTCAAGCCGAGCAAACCCTGACCAATTCAACACAATACTCTTCACAATGAAGGTTCAAGGAATCCAGGGAAACAAGAGCAATTAGGAATTAAGGAATGAGAGATTAAGAGTTCAAATTAGGAAAATCCCAATCGAAAACTTAAAATACCATTCATTAAATCACTAATTAAGGCAAAATAAAAGAACAACCACCACAACAAAACCTCCAAAACTGCTCAAAGAAGAAACACTTAATTTCCTTGTACCACTGAAGAAACCCTGCTAAACCAACAAAGCCTTCAACTTTCTACAGGGAACCCCAAAATTCTAATTACTCAAAGAAGCAGCCTGAATAAACCTTTCTCAAAGACAAGAGAGCAATTGGAGTTTCTACACCCTCTAAATATGTTGAACCAAACACAAAGCACAATATCAAAACAACTACTAAAATTGCTAACCTTGAATTTTGATTTCAAACACCCTAATGCTGTAACAACAATTACGCACACAGGAAACCAAATCTCAAATTCCTAATTCAAAGCCTCTACATAAATCTGCAACACCAAACACCTACACAGAACAAAGAAACCACTTACAGAAAACCAAATGATAACGTGAATCCTCAAAACCCCAGAACACCTCCCTTCACAAAGGATAAACTTCAGAGCTAGTGAAACTTCTCCCACAATGCAAAACTTGCATCACTAATGATGAAGAACTAGTAGTTTTAAACTCCCCTTGCACCACAGAAGATGGAGAACTAGTAGTTGTAAACTCCCCCAGTTCTTCAATCGACGAAAACCCCACTGCCTGAACTCCTGCTATAGCCAATCCAAGAACCCCTAATTCAGATGCTCCACAATTGCACAAAGAAAGCCCCAATTCAAAAGCTACAAACACTCTTAAATTCGAATTCACAAAACCCCAGATTCGAATCACACAGAGAAGAATTTTTTTGATGTTGATGATGAAGATGTACAGACTCTCACAAGAAAGAAGGAAAGACCGAAATTTCGATGTTGATGGTGTGGTAAAGATGAAAACTCAATTAAGTACACAGAGAAGAAAAACCCTAAATTCGAATCGCACAGAGAAGAAAAATTTCGATGAAGAAAAACCCTAAATTCGAATATTAAAAATAAATACAATTTTATTAGTGAAATATTTACATATTAAAAAATATTTAAGGTTAAATTTTGTCATTTCAATATAATAACGAGGTTAAAATAGAGAATCAATTAGTTAGAACTAAGTGGGTTCAGTGCTCCTGCTTTTACTGCTTTTAAAAGCTATTCCTGGGTAGCTTTTAAAAGTTGACCTAAAATAGAAGTGCTTTTCTCCAAAAGCACTTCGTAAAATGGTTACCAAACACGTTTAAACTAGAAAGTTTGTTACAAATTGATTACAAAGTACTCTAAACAAGGCTTTACTGTAACTATCAGGCTATAAACAAAAAATATGAACGTACTGCCCTAAAAACAACCTAAAAGTCGTCTCTTCTATCATTATTAATATGGTGAGGCCCAAAAACGGGACCCCTGCTAAATTCCAGGAATGTGGGGTCCGCCCTCATGTGAGAGGGTGGTTTTCGCCTTGTCTGTTGAGACGGTACGCCTAGAAGTGCTGGGCTATAAATATCCTTGTGGACGTACGTAATGAAAATTTACTTCCAAGTTACAACCCCACTTTCTCCAATCATGTGTACGAACTAGTCATTGGACAAACATTTTTTATTTTTTTTGAAAAGAAAATTCCTTATTATATTTAACCTGAACTTCTCTGGGGTAAGAAATTCCCATTGAATCATTCATTACAATTACATTTAGGAAATCTGGGCATGTATGGTCCCATATACTGGTGTATATGTTGTTGTAGTTGTTTCCTGCATGTATTTGCTTCTGAGATGCCTGGTTTGCAAGTTCATCTGCCTTTTGGTTCGATTCTATGTACGTGTGTGTGACTGTGAACTGGCCTATTTGGTGTAGATGGTTGCGTATCTCTTGTAGCATGTAGTGAATGATCCAAGGCGCTTGTGATGCTTCTTTCTTGAGTAGCATCAACAGTGTTGTGGAATCCTTTTCGAAATGGATTCGTTTCTATCCTTTTGTGATTACCATTCTAGTAGCCAGTATGAAGGCCCATGTTTCCGCTACTAGAGTTGTTGTTTTCCCAATTGGTGCTGCTATTGCCATGATTACTAATCCTTGTGAATTCCTGTATATCCAACCTGCTCCCGCTATCTCTGGTGGACATCCCAGCTGTCCTTTACTTGTTCCATCCGTGTTAATTTTTAACCAATCTGGAGGTGGTGGGTTCCATCTAACCCAAAAAATGGTATTGTTCCCCCTCATTTGGTTTGAAGAATGTTGCTGCATGTACTCCTATTGGGTGTGTATGTTGTTTTGAATGGCCCATTTGTATTCTTGGCTGAGCAGTAGGGATATTTGGAAGGTTTTTTTTAGGGTCTGGATGTGGTTGTTGTAAACCTTCGCATTTCTCGCAAGCCAAATATTCCATATCATGAAACAACACACTGTAAATTGCTCATTCCTTTCAGATAACTTTCAAAAGTCAATGAAGTTTGTGGAGCTGTCCAAGTAGATGGTGTTGTTTGCATTCTTCTTTGTTGATGTTGTTGCCAGTTGGTTTCCTGATCCAGGTTTAGTTGTTGTTGCTGACAAATAGTAGCCGGTACCAGATGTGGTGGTAGCGTAAGGCCAACGTATGGGTTGTGTTTCCCAGCATCAGTTTTGAAGTGCACACACAAGTTCCCACGTTTCCTTGGCTGTTGGGCATTCAAAAAGGAAATGTTGGACTGTCTCCGGTTGTAGATTACATATAGGGCATATGTTTGTGTTGGTTATATTCTTATAATGTAAAGCTTCAAAGATAGGTAGTCCATCATAACTGACTTTCCATAAGAAAAGTCTGATTTTTTGGGGGCAGTCGGCTCTCCAAATTTTCTTGTAGTTTTGTTCACTGAGCGCAGGACTGTTTGGATGTTGGTTACTTGTTGTGGAAGTTTGTGTTTTTAATAACACTTCATAACCACTCTTGGCTGTATACTGTCCATTCTTGGAGTATAGCCAAATTGGTTTGTCTGGGGTTGGATGGTTGGGGATGTGTATGGCTCTGATCGCGTTGGTATTGGGTGGAAATTTCTGGTTCAAAAGATTTACGTTCTAATTAAAGGAGTGAGGTTCAATTAATGTACAGACCAAATTATTGCACGTGTCTCCTAATGTTAACGTGTTTGCATGCATGAATATCTAGTTCTCCTTAATTGTGGTTGAGTTCCCATCTCCAATCTGGATTGCATAGTTTGCCTGCACAAAAGGAGCAATTTTAAACAAATTCTTCCAAGCCGTGCTTGCCGCGGTGGGTGGTGTTGGTATTCCTTTTAAGATCGACTCCTATTGCATGTACTTAGTCCGGTACATGTTGTTGCAGATAGAATTTGGTTTAGCATGTATCTGCCAAACCCTCTTCCCAATCTGAGAGAAATTGTGTTTCCTTGAGTTTCTAATTCCTAATCCTCCCTGATCAATTGGTAGATTGAACTTCTCTTTTCCAAGCACATGCAATTTTTTTGTATTTTTATCGTGTCCCTAAAAAAAGTTTCGTGCAATCTTGTTAACTTTATGGTGGACACGTGCCGATAGCAGTTGGGTTTACATGACATGATTGACTGTTGGCAATAAGATTGAATTGATGAGAAGCCATCTTCCCGCCTAATCGAGGAATTTTGCCATCCATCCGTTCGCCTTCCTTTCCAACAATCATAAAAGGTATTGGATTGATCTGCTTGAATATTATCAAAGATCCAAATACCAGACGTCAAAAGACGAGTTTCAATTTATTTTACGGGCCTTGCTTGTATTTTGAAAAGACCATGTCAATTGTTTGGCCCAGTATTATTACCACACCACGACAGCACACGTGTTTAGGGTTTAATAGTCAGGGTTCTTAAAGGACCATAACATTTCTCATCTCCTCCAAGAAGTCTAGGGTTTCAAAATCGCAGCGAGGAGAAGTTCAGTGGAATAGGAAGGAGGCAAAGCAATGGGTATTACGAACTTAAGCTCTCTCTTTCGATCTCCTTTTACTCTGAATCTTGCTAACGAGAAATAGAAATTTGTTGCTAACTTTTGTATGATTGGATCTGTTTTTTTTTCTTCTTTTTTTGTGTAGCGAGGATTAAGGTTCATGAACTCAGAGATAAGTCTAAGACTGATTTATTGAACCAGTTGAAGGATCTGAAAGCTGAACTAGCTTTACTCCGTGTTGCTAAGGTTACTGGTGGAGCTCCAAACAAGCTCTCTAAGATGTATAAATCCGTTCTCCTTGTTTTCTTTGATGTTTTTTTTTTTTTTTTGCCTTATTTTTTTCGGATACATGTAGTTTTACGGTATTCGTTAGATCTGATTTGGTTTATTTTTTTGTATGAATTCTAGCAAGGTGGTAAGGTTGTCGATTGCACAAGTTTTGACCGTGATTTCTCAAAAACAGAAGTCTGCTTTGAGGGATGCTTACAAGGGTAAGAAGTTTTTGCCACTTGATCTTCGTCCTAAGAAGACTAGAGCTATCAGGAGACGTCTTACCAAACATCAGGTAATTTTGCTTAATTTTAAATCTTAGTTTTAGGTATTTGATTCCTCGGCTAATATCTAAGGTTGTAATTTGATTTGTTATGTCATAGGAAATTGTTTATTAGCGATCTTATATTCAAATTTGTTGCATTTGTTTGATATTTTTCTGTTGATGAATGATAAAGTAATTGGCTTTATATCTAGATAATCTTTATGGTTTATCGTTGTAGTAATAACATGAGCTGAGTAGTTACCTTTAAAATGTTAGGCGGTAGACAGAAGATGATTTATCATCTTTGGGTATGCTGTACTTTAACGTGATCAATTTGTTCTAGTTGATTCTTACGTTGTTCTAATGATACTTGAGGTTTGGCTTGTTCACATGCATGCTTCCCTCATAAAATTTGATATCAGCAATGTTAAAACCTTACCAGAGTGGGGCTACTGGTTGGTAAGAACAGATTGCAACAATTATATAGAGGAACTGTTGATTGTTTGAATGTAGTAATTGGATATGTGCCATTAGAACGTCTGATGCTCAACTTCCAGATGCTGCATTTAACACTAGATAATTCTTAGTCAAGCTACTTGATTAGTGCATCTTCTTTTGTGTCAAGATACATGGCATTTACCTTTGATTCATCATCTTTATTTCAGCTGTCACTGAAAACTGAAAGAGAGAAGAAGAAGGAGATGTACTTCCCAATGAGAAAGTATGCAATCAAGGTGTAGGTTTAGCAAATCTGCTGGCGGAAATTTCTTTGTTATCTCTTTTATCTTCTTCCCTAGATATTGTTCGTAGATTTGACTCCATGGCTTGTTATGTTTGGAAGTATTTTGTACTTGGCCATCTGTTTTGGTTTTAGGCACCGTATACAATGAATACCAAGGTATTTGAATCTTTATGGCTCTTTTAAGGCTTCCTTTTTATACTTTATTCTTCAATTCCATTGTATGTTAGATCTATATTGTTCTTGGTTGTGAACTGATAGAATCGAGGTTGATCCAGGCACTTGGGATCCTATGAATGAAGAAGAAATTTAAAAATGACCCCTCTTTGAAGTGCTGGCCTTATATGTAGATGCTTTTAGTTTTAGAGACCATTGACAAAATAAAGTTTTCTAGTCCTGTTGGAACTTGCCATAGGGTTAGTGAATTGGTTCTGTTGGAACTTGCAGCAGGAGTAATGAATTAGTGAACAGTTTTGGTCTTAAAAGCCTCAGTAACGGAGATTCAATGTGTTACTGTAGAAAAGTCCTGAATTCCTAAATTACCCATTTTTGGCATGAGGATATCCAATTGCGTAAGATCTTTGGGGATAATGACCTTAGTACATGAAGTCCTGACTTAGTGTTAAGTTGGCTAGCTCTCAAGAAACTAAACTTAGAGCTTCTTGAAGCCGATGCTTGTGGAAGGCAGGGTAACTCGTATTACTCCCTCCGACCCACTATTAAGTGACCTATTTGATTTTAGATTTTGTCCCACTAATAAGTGACCTATATAAACAAGGAGATATTTCCAAACTTATCCTTTTAGTTAATTATAAAAAATATAAGAAATATGCACAATTTGATAGGCATGTTTATATTTGTTACGTAAGTGTTTTAAAATGCTTTTTAATGGTATGAAGTTTGCGAACATCCGTGGAGTAGTTTGGTAAATTTCATTAGTTATTATCCATAAGGGTATAATTGTAAAAAATGCTTAAAAGTACCCTTTTCCTTGCTTGCCTTAAAAATTGTGCAAACTTAAACTAGGTCACTTAATAGTGGGACGGAGGAATTGTGCAAACTTAAACTAGGTCACTTAATAGTGGGACGGAGGGAGTATTATTTTTGCTTTTTGCTTTTTTATTTTTTTTTGATACAAAGGCAATGAACACGAGGACCAGCAGAGCAGCAATAGACCTGATTCCAAGGCAGCTATATTAGTTTTTACTTCTCTAAATCTGCGTTGGTTTGCTGTTTCTTGCAGTGAGTTTGATTTTGTACATTGCTATAGAGTATAGAGATAGAGATCAATTACTCTGCGGGTAAACTGCCACATGGTGAAGTCAGAGAGAGAGAGAGAGTGTACATAATGGGCCTGCTGCATTTTTTGGTTAGTCTTGAATCTCCATGGATAGATTACTGAAGAAGTGGAACCGGGGAGCTACCTTTCTCTAATCTAGCTAGTTGAGTTAGGCTGAAAGGTTGGAGTTGAAAAGTTTTTGTTTATAGCTCTGTGTTTAGTTGTGTTAGGTTGCCCTTTGTTGGGGTTTCCTTGCTTTTTGGTGGTCGTTTTTTGGTGGCGATTTTGATATCTTTTTTAATTAATTAATAACATAAAAATCCAGAAAAGATTACAACTCAGAAAGACTATCTTCTGGTAAGAAATTGGTCGGAAGCCTAACAACAAACTATGAAAAAGAAATTCTCTGACTCGAACATTAACATCATGGCTAGCAATATAATTGCGCAAGCGTTTCAGAAAGTCTATGGTGTCATCACCCAACTCTCCTAACGTGGTAAAGGCAAGTGTTCCAAAACCATAACCATGAGATGTACACATTTCTAAATATTTAGCATTCTTGCGAGTAACATCATTCTTAATGGCGAGATCCGAGGTAAATGTACGAACTCCACCACCAGTAACACGTCACGTCCATTATCCCAATTATGCACAAGTATATCAGCCGGTCTCAGAGCAGTACCATTATTCGCAAGAAGACCCAAATCAACCTCCTTCCTGGCCGACACACCCGCCCTGTAACACATGTGTGCAATAGTATCTCGCACCAAATCATGTCTAAACTTAAACCCAACTTCATTCGCACCATAACACAGAATCACGCTCCGTCATAGCATAACTGGTGGGTATGTTTCTCTTCACATCATCAAAGTAAATTATTGCCAAGGAGTTCATGGAATGGGTGGTAAAATTACTAGAGCAGAGAGGAGAAACATCAGCACACCTCAAAATTGTGGAATGCAAATCCAGGGTCTGTAAACAAGAAGCAAGGAAACAATAATGTTTGGTATGTTGCATAGTGTACACACCCAAACCGCCATGTTTGAATGGCAAGGTAGAAATCCTTTGCTGAAGGAGTCCATAACCAAGACCATCTCCAGTAATAATGTGTCTAAGGATTTGAAACAGACGAGCGTCAAATAAGTGTTGAGCTTCTTGTACAAATTCAGGTTTAGTAGTTCTCAAAGCGAAATAAAGTCGTGACACACTGGTGCAATTCCGAAACAAAATCAATTCGTATTGAGGGTCTTCTAATTTTTCTACAACATCAATGAGAGCCATAGTCTTGCGCACTCTACTAACAACCAAATCTTTATTGAACTGAACATCAAGGCTGACCAGACCACCGAAAAGTTTCACTCCCTTAGTTGGCATGCTGATATTAGGAGGGCAAACTCCTGTAACCAAAGCTCTAGGATCTGGAGAGGGCCAAAACAATTTCGTTTTGGCTACATTCAAATGCAATCCCCTTTCAACTCCATAATCTTGAATAATCTTCAAAGCCTTTGCAACCATTAGAGTATCTCCTATCAAGGTACCATCATCCAAGTACCAAGCTTGCAACTCAAGCTCACATTGCACGACAATGTTTTTACCAAGGGGGTGAAGAGTAAGAGCAAACAACAAAGGCCCTAAAGGATCACTTTGTTGTACACCCTGGGATGAGGCGAGAACATGATCCATGTAATATAAACGAGCAGGAGAAGCGTAACAGAATTCTACCCAACGAGAAATCGATGGGCACAATTTACGTACCTCAGAAAGCATGGCAGATCGGTCAATGAGGTTAAACGCATTCGAGAAATCCACAAGTTCGAGTCCCCTTTCTCCTCTAGCATACGGTTAACAACATGAAGGATCGCTTCTCCGCCACATTTGGCACCAACTCCAAACTGATAATCCCCTAAATAAGCATTGATTTCCTTGCCAACATGCGTTGAAGCACATTTGGAGACAACCCATCTCAATATAGTACCCACAACAATGGGACGCAAACCGCCGCCCGCTTAATCAAGGGAGTAAGAGGTGCACTCGCTACGAACTCCCCCAAAGCAGGTGGGCACAAGCGTGAAATCCAAAAAAAAAAAAGCAGCAGCAATATTATGGTTTACTTACTTCCTTTGCTTAACAGTTATTACATAACCCAAGAGATACCGTGTATTTCATGGGGCGACTCATCAACTTGTGCTACTTTTAATACTAGAATACTAGACTTGTAGACTCTTATCACATTTGAGGATTCGTGGCCCATTGTACTCCGTGAGCTTCTGTTTTTTTTTTCTTCCATAAATGAGGATAAGAACACATTACAATAGCGGATTAAAATTGGAAACAGTTACAATGGTTTTCAAGATCATTACACAATAATCGAATCCATAGTATTTCCACCCATACTTGACTAACAATCCTAATTTTACAGACTTAAAAACCTTTTCAGAAATTCAAAAGGACCAAATCGTATCACAGGGCGTAATTAGTTTTGAAACAAAACTAATTTATTTGACTGCCAAAACAGTGGTTGGATCAGTGGCCGGAACCAGCATTTTGAATTGGGGGGGGGGGGGCTATTTTTTTTCTCCAAAGTGAACGTCTGTAGTAGTAAATCAATAGTGTTGCCAAAAAAATAAATAAAGTGTTCGTAGAAGAATAATAATCCATGTGTCCTGGAAACTACCACTTATCATGTCATGCGAGTAAACCTAGTAGCATTGTGCACTTAACCTACAAAAATCATTCTGAGTCCAGAGTCTATGGCCTTTCTGTTTAGTAATAATAATAACAATATGCGTTTGGAAAAATGACATTAACACTATTACGTATGGATCAAAAGAATTTTATAGTTCAAAATGTATATGTATAATCATTGACATTAAATTTCCTTTAGGTAAACTTAATCATCGATAGATTAAACAATGGAGTGGGAGATCATTTGGCCAAAATGGTTGGAACAACCTGAGCTGATTATGAGTATTATGAGAATCTACCTCATGATATCAAGGCCGTGGTTGATAATGAACATTCATCTGTAACTATATCTCTCTATTAATGAAGTAAATTTTTGAATTAAACAAAATGTATGCGTAAAAATAAATGCAATATATGCCACCATTTACTTATCAAAAAGTAACATACAGGTTTGTTGGTCGGCCAAAGAATCCAAGATCTCAGTTTTTTCTAAACTCTACTGCTACAAAGTTTTTGAAAAAGAAAGTAAAGCTGTGTTAAAACTTGATGGACTAAAATTTTCCCGCCCTGGGCTAACTTGGTGGACTAAATGTATTTGGCGTGGCGGACTGATTATATGGAATCACTGGGTAATTTATATGCTTAGGTGAAATAAGCTAAGACAATCTAATGGTGGAGAGATATTGCTTTGATTTTAAGCAATCTTAGCTTGAATCTTAAATCAGGTTTTCATCTAACGGTGAATATTGATTGCTTTGTTTCTAAGCTATCAAACCCTGATTTAAAAGACTATATAATGGAGAACTCTAGCAACTGGAAAACTTAATCCCCACACCTCCTGTGTGATACTAGTTGCGACTAGAGTCGATTCTCCTTTAACCTAGGTTTTTCCAAAACCATTATAGGTTAACGACTTAAAGACTTCATTGGGATTCTGAAGCCAGACCCAACTATTTTCTCTGTAGTTGCGTGTTCTGATCTTACTTGTTCTATTGTATTGAGTACTATTTTCTCGAAGATTCGCTCGAGATTTATGTCCGATAGGTAAGATATAAAAAGTAATCACAAAGCTCTTCGTCTCATTCGTTGTGATTCCACAATAACTTGTTCCACTACCATATGGTTAAGTTATTGTGAGGTGATTGGATTATCAATTGGTTCCTGTTCACCTTGATTTATCAAAAGACAGAACAAAAAACTTCATAGGTATTTCTGTGGGAGACAGATTTATCTATCATAATATACTTTTTTGTGGGAGACAAATTTGTTATAAAGTCTTCGACTTTGGGTCGTAGCAACTCTTAGTTGTGGGCGAGATCAGCTAAGGGAATCAAGTGCGTAGAGTCCTGCTTGGATTCAGAAGCGTAAGGAACGCGACTGTACCTTAATCGGTGTGAGACTTGGTTAGGGCTCAACTACATTCCAGTCCGAAGTTAACTTGTAGTAGGCTAGTGTCTGTAGCGGCTTAATACAATGTGGTATTCAAATCTGGACTAGGTCCCGGGGTTTTTCTACATTTGCGGTTTCCTCGTCAACAAAAAATATGGTGTCTGTGTTATTTCTTTTCCGCATTATATTTGTTTATATAATTGAAATATTACAGATTGTGCGTGGTTCAATCAATTGGTAAATCCGAACTTTGTCCATACATATTTCCGAACGAAATATTGGGTGTGGTTGTTAGACCCCCTCCTTTTCAATTGTTATCAGAGAAGGCAAACACGCTAAGACCTCATAAGTATGTGTTTGAAGCAATCTGGTTATTATGGACGAGTCTATCTCTAATAACGTACCAATTAAAAAATTACCATATTTTTTATCAAAGCTTAAATTCTCTTGAGAGAAATGTCATATCTAGGTAAATATCTAAACATCCTTGTGATGTAGAAACTGTTGATAACTGGGAAACACGCCTAGAAGAACAGTTGGATAAACTTTCTGATGAAGGTGACTCAGATATTGAAAGAGATGTTGATAAGGAAATCTAAGAGTATGTTAAGTTGTTGAAACCAGTGGAAAAGTTGACGACTTCTTATGTCACTCCTTTTCTAACCCATCTCTGTCGAGAAAACAAGACATTGAAAAGGATTTACGAAGGTCTTTATGTTTTTAATCGCTCTTGCGAATCGATCCTCAAAGATTCTGAGGAAAACCTGAGTAGAAAGCCACTTAAATGTGATAATGTTTTTCAAAAATACTTCTTGTTGGAAGAGAAACTTGCAGAAACTGAAGCAAGGATTAACTCCCAGCAAGCAAGTTTTGATGACAGAGAAAGCGCTTATCTCGCTCGAGAAAAACGCCTTGAGGCCGATTTAACTGCTGCTCTTGATAAAATCAAGATGTTGGAAGATGACTTGAAAAAGTTCAATACTAGTTCAAGCAAATTAACCACAATGTTAGGAGCAAGTAAAAATCATCGTGATACATGAGGATTGGGCTATAAGGGAATAAATGCTCCAAGTATTAACAAAGAGGTAAAATTTTTCAAGGCTTGTGATTCTTCTCAACAAAAGGTTTTCACTGATGGCAAAAGTGATATACCTACACCAACAGTTAAAGTTCGAAAGAGCAATGTATATCAACCTCCAAAAACAACACACATGAATCTGGGTAAGAACGTTTCTTATATTTGTCATTATTGCGGAAACAAAGGTCACCTGGAAAGGAGATGTCGTTTTCGTATAAGGAATGAGAAACTTCATGATGTTCTTGTTTGGGTATCACAAGAAGTTATGAAACCTAGATCATATGTTAAGGCTGATATTACAGGTTGTAATTGTCTAACCTTTAGGCAAAGGAATCAGTATTGTGATAAACCTAGTTTTGCCTATAAACGTCATAAGAATCCTTTTCATAATCGTAATGATTATCAAAAGGATAACTTTGTAAAGACGAAGACAAGATACGATGCTCCAAATCGGAAAAATACTAACTTGCAAAAGAATAGTCAATCTAATTCTCTTCCGAGAATTCTAAAAGAGAGTAATGGGAAGAAGGGTCAGGTTGTTCCTAAACGCACTCAGAAGTGGATACCAAAGAATGTTATGATGCTTTTAGTGTGAAAAAGAATGATCTCCCAGAAAATTCCATGACTATGGAGAAGGCAGTATCCATGATGTTGGAAGTTAAAAAGTTATTGGATTTGGATATGAAAGGTTTTAAAAGCGATCTCTTTTATGATAATCCAAAAGTGAAACACAAGAACTGGTGGAAGAAGAAACAGAATAAGCCAAAAACTATAGATGGTGAAAAATCCATAGTTGCGTAAAAGTATGTTTCAGTCACTTGTGGTGAGCAAGACATTGTTCACCTCAACACAACTTGGTTGTTTTGAAAGTGCATCCTCACCAAATAATGCCCTGTTATGTATACGGTGAGGGAAGCACGAGAATTGGGGCGCACATATTGTGTTAGGTTAGATATTGAATATTTGGTAAAGCCGTAGGATTCACGATTGGATCCTTCTAAAGGGTATGTCTATAAACTTGAGCAAGATTTATGTTTTTATTATTTTCTTAAAGTACTTATAATGATCCATGTACCTTGCGTATCATTCATGCCTACCTAACTTGATTTGTGTTTAAGGTTCTTAAATGTTTAGGTTTGAAAATAGTAGTTCGGGATGTTTGGACTTCATGGTACACATACCAGGTATGCATACCATCATTTAAAATCAAAATCCAGGGATTTTAGTTCGCATACCGGTTTGCAAACATCTCCAGGTCATGAAATTTCGTTTGCAAACACCGTTTGCGAACTGGCATGTAGACGTCAATATTTGACAACTTGTTTTGGCCGTAACTTCTTCGTACAAACTCGGAATGACCACATTCTTTTTTCATTCTCTTCCTCTTTGAATTCTATTTAAAATGATGATGAGAAATCTTGGATTTGGATGAGTTAAGATTGGTCTTTGTCCCGTTTCTTGTGTTTTGAGTGTTTTGCTCCGTTTCGTCGCACTTGTACCACTTCTCTTGGACTTGGGCACTTGGATTCTTGAAGTACTTCTCTTCTAAGATCATTTGTAGACTTTTTAAGAATGTTGTTGATGAATCACAAAGAAGAAAGTTCAAGAATAGGCAGTAGTACGTGTTACTCTAGGACTCTTGAATGTTCACAATCCTCTTATGCGAACTACGGTGCATGGTCGTTAATGACTTTGTATTTTCTTCTTTGATTAGGAAAATCTTTTTATACGCATTTGGTAGCCATTCTTGGTGTAAATCCATGCGAAAAGATTGATTCTACCTTCTGTCTAGGAAAGTCCTTATGAGAATTTATTCTTGTGTTTTAAGAAGGATAACTAGGGTTTGGAATAGAAAATATTGTGATTACACATAGCTATTGCCAACGATTTTCATCTTGCAATGTTTTAGATTTATTTATTTAAATTCTAAGTTATTTGAAGATGATTTTGCAGTATTAATCTTTATTGGTTTTATATATTGCAAAAAATTTATCGAATATGTGTGTTTACGTCCGTGAACTATGGTTATCTCATATGTCAAGAGTTAAGTCTATTATGTCTTTATGCAAATATTGATAAAAGATAGAATGAATTCTTGAATATTCCGCAGTATTGATCTTTCCCTGATCCACTTATATGTGAAAGTAATATATGGCTCCGTAAGTTTTCTTATGTTGAGCATTTCCGATTAAATTAATCATTAAGGTCTCTTGTGGTTAATTTATTCGAGTTTTCTGGTAACAATTTCATGTTTTAAGTGATTTGTTAATATCTAAAGAAATCCTTCTTTTCTCGTAAAAGTAAGGTCGCTCTTGTTGTTCTTTCGGGAATGCCATTTTATGGGGGAGAGTTCTTAATTGAACTTGTGCTTAATTGCCAAATCTTTGTGGGGAGTGTGGCTGTGGAATATTGTAGGAGTTATCTTGTATCTTTATAAACTCCTTGATGAATACACTAAGTTTTGACTATGTGAAGTCATCAAAACAAAGTTGATATGTTCTCTTTTAGTCATGAATAATCTCTTTGAGAATTTCATTATGATCCAGCTAGTTTTCTTACCTTTGCCAATTTATATTAACAAAAAGGGGGAGAATTATTTTGTAGTTCACACTACATACATATGGTTTACGGATCATTATGTAAGGGGGAGTGGTTTTCATTGTGAGATGAAGTATTTACTAAGGGGGAGTGATACATATCACCTTAGTATTATTGTCAAAGTAGTGATACAATTGAACTTTGATGCTGTCTAAAACTGGTTCTGGTTGCTTATGAGGTTTTCCATGCTGTGGAGTTTTTTGCAGAAAGAGATTAAATGTATTATATATATATATATATATATATTCTAAATCCAAGGAGAATTCGTCTGTCATGTGAATTCTCAACAATAGACAGACAAAAGTCATTTTCCAACAATGTAATAAAGCCAACTTTACTGAAGGCCGCACCATTTTTCACAACTGATGCCCATAATAAAATCCGTAACCAAATATCTTTATTCAGTAGATCAATTTTCTAATTTAACTGGCATTCATGTTCCATTTAGTTGTTAATATATTTCTGTCTCGTACTTATTCTTTAATCAAACTGAATACACGATTTATGTAAAACAATATATTTACTTGATTAACAAAGCAAAAGAGCTAAGAAACTAACCTTGTCATCCGAGATGGTACAATTATCTTTCGGCCATGCCACAAAACTTTTTCCAGCTTCGTGTAATAACTTAAATTCACCACTTGGTTCGGTTAACACGAACAATGGAACTATAACCTCCTGAATATTGACAACATTACAATTATTAGGAAGATCTTTTCCATGTATTTTCTGGTTAGGCACCATAGGTAAAATACCGCCTCTAGCAACGACGTTTCCCCTAGATCCATGCCAAAAGTCGTATTTTGCTTTCCGCGGAAATATACGGCATATGAACATCATATAAAAAGAAGATGCTAGAATTAGCAATATATATTTACAAAAAAAAAACAAAAAAAAACAAACTCCATTAGATGTCTTAGCCAGAGGTTCTGTCATATATGTGCACGACTTCTGTAGAGATATTAAAGGATTTAGTTGGGAATTACTGGTAGAGTTCTGCATAAGATTAGGAGACTGCTTCTTAGATCCATCAGAAGGGTTGCTACGTGCAGGAGACTTTCGTAGAGAAGTAGTTGGTTGGGAATTACTGGTAGAGTTCTGCGTAAGATTAGAAGAGTGCTGCTTAGTTACTTTTGAAAGCTTTGATGGTGGTTTTTAGTTCAGGGCTAAAATTGTGAAACCCTGTGTTTAATATGCTTTTATTCTGCAAAGAAACAAAGCCATTTAAAAGTGATGAGTGCCCAGGCCTCTTTACTTACATGTGTATTGAGCAATTCAGTATATTATTATGAAATTTATCCAGAATGGTGCGTGTAGCAACAATCCTAAATATTATGTAAATTTCAGAATATTTATTCTATGCCATGTTCCGCAGTTGAACTCTTAACACTTACATGACATGACGACTAATGTTCGCTCCCAGCCAAGTAGCATCAATCTCCCGAAGTGTCAGGATTAAGATGCGTGTGGAAGTACTCAATCAGGGGCACGCAAAGTTATGCTGCCGTTTGATATTAAATTAGTGATTTTTTGTATCAGTATGCAAAATTCACCAAAAATTGATTGATTTTGCGGCAACCCGCAAAATTCAGTTATTTAACCTAATTTTATCAATTTGAAAAACTTAGGTTTTTTGTGCCCTGCGCGGTAGTTCGAACCCTATTGGTCGAAACTAAACCTAGGAAAACTAGAAAATTACTTCATCAGGTAGGAGCAAGATCCTACCAAAAATCATAAAAAAAAAGAAATATAGAGGAACTGCGGCAAGTAAGAGCAGCGGCAAAAGGAGGCGTGGCCGCGCAACTTGGTGGACCGATTGGCTTTAGCAGGCGCCACCTATGGTCGGCTGGCCACGCTCCATGTTGCTGCTTGCCAGCCCCCTTTCCCATCGACCAATCAGATTGCTTTAAAAGCGCCACATGCACTTTCAATTAAAAGTGGAAGTTGGTTGGTCGACACACTTAATTCCTTAAGGAATTGGACATAGGCTGCCCATGTCAGTCTCAAAACGATCACAGCCGCATGTTTTGGCCGGCTGATTTATCAAGCTTAGCCGCTCCCTGACGCGACTGGACAAGCGTCATGAGGCACACCGGTGGGCCCACTAATACTCCGGCCAATCAGAGCCCTTCTAACTTGCCAACAGAACCACTAAACGATTGCCCAAAGTTAGTTGGCTGTGCGACTTACAAAACCCTAATTTCTATTAAGCAGCATTACATTGCTGCCGCAAAACGATCTCGGCCGTCCATCTTCGCCAGCCGAATTGGCCGGCCTAGATTCAATTTTTATCAACGGACAAGGTGCGGATACACTCACTAGTGGCTCAACTATAGCGCTGGCCGGATGAATGGTCCACAACATGCCGCCAACATTAAAAACCGTTGTCCCAAAATGGGTTGGCCACACGACTTTTAAAACCTAAATTGAATCAACGACAGCCATTAACTTCCGCAAATCATCTCGACCGTCCAACTTCGCCAGTCGAATCGGCCGGCCTAAATCATATTTTAGGCGGCCAACAAGATGTGGCCATGATCAACGGCCACCCCCCTTCCATAAGCTGTAATCGTCCAAGCCGCGGCTTGCCTATATGGCACCCAAACGGTCGCCCGAAAGTGGCTAGTGGCGCTGCATTTAGGAATTTTAATAAATTTAACAACAGCCATCAACTGCCGCAAATCATCTCGGCCGTCCAACTTCGCTAGCCGAATTGACCGGCATAGATCTAATTTTAGACGAACAATAAGATGTCGCCGTGATCGCCAGTCGTCACTCTCCTATAAGGACCGACCCGCCTACCTTTGGCGCGTGTGAATGGCTCCTGGAAACTTCTCGAAAATGGCCGGTCACGTTCCTTTTAAGACATTAAGCTCCGCGACTAACTTGAACGAGCTGTACAAAATGATGCTTCACGAGCATCGATTATTTTTGAGCTGCTTGCTTAAAAGCGATACTTTACATGCATTGATTATAAACTATGTTTTATAAATATCGATTTTACAAATAATTTAATTATTTGACTTAAAAGCATTACATGCTATTTCTTGCGGCAAGTCTCATGATTTGACTCGCATCATATGACCACCCGCCGCCTGGCTTGTGCGTGATTGGTCAAAATAACTAGGTCTTGCAAACAAGAACCACTCAACAACCTGCTGCATATTTTCCACGAAAATACTTGAGACATCAAACATGTCACAAACTGGGGGATGTTCATCAGGGTATTGGTCTGGCGGTCTACAACGTGCGACGTGCAACACGCCCATTACAAGAAAGTGTCAGGAAAGGCGGGCAGTTAGTGATGATATAGAAGTAGTGGGACGAAACCACCAATCTTCCCCTCATAGTGGAGACGTGGTTTTCACCATCCTACACGATCCCACTTCTCCATCACTCAACACTCCCACTTCCTATGAGATCAGGGTGCGTGCAACTATGAATGATATAAATAGGTTTTCAACCTATTTCAACCAACAACGGTTATCATACACAAGTATCCAGAAAAACACCAAAGAACTCATAGCTTGCATCCCGCAGGCGAGTTTCACATTCTGATACAAGTCATAAAACAACCACACCTTCAGAGTTAACCATTCTGATCTCAACACCTTCTTCGCTTCCCTCCCTAAGATCAACCCTTCTTCTTCATTTTGTGACCGAAGCAAGACTGGAACGACCATTTCTTGGTTTAGGCAAGAATTGTACAGATTGATCTCTCGAATCTAAAGTACTCCCGTGCAGTGCATTTGTTTAGGGTTTAGATTCGTTTTTCGGCGGCACACCCAAATTTACCATTTCCAGCAGAATCAGTTTTTACCCAAAAACAACTGGCGACCACAGTGGGAGATTAATCTCTCGGTTGCGAAGTTAATTTCTTGATTTTCATTTTAATCTTCCCAATTTCAAGATGGTGGATCTCAGGTCTGGATCAGCAACAAATCCCGATGTTACTGGCGCTGACCACACCCCTGGCATCAACATTCCTGCCGGTGACACCAATGTACCGCCTACCAGCACGATCAACGTATCTCATGGCACTACATCCTCTACCACCAACACCAGCGGCGCAAGAAACATTCCCTCCGGCGTGACACCTCCTATTACCAGAGTCAGGGCCGCTACCGCCATTCCCAATGTTTCTTCGAACGTAACACCCCCAATTGTTACCAGAGCTACTGCCACTCCTCCATCATGACGAGAGGCTTGAAGAGATAGAGGAAGCCAACCCCCTATTACCATTGTTGATTTGATGGAAAGAAAAGAAATTCTCGCTAAGGCTCAGACAGACATGGCTACAACTCAGAAAGAGGTACTTACTTTCTGAGAGACACTAACGGAGTGGCTACCAAAAGAACCACGTTAACCCAAATGGAGCTAATAAGGAGTACTTTTAATACTCCCGGCGCAAGCACCTCAGTAGGGCGCGCCTTTATAGATGAAGAGGCTCGTTTTGCTCCTAAACGTTAACTGGAAAGAAATCAGCCATCCAATTTCATCATGCGGGAGGATCTGGAGCGACTTCTAAAAAATTGAAGCAAAGAAAACCCGGTAGACCTGCACCAGCATCAACCTCCTTATCCTCCTGATGTGCAAAAAGTTCCTCTCCCGAGAGGATACTCTTCTCCTCAATTTTCTCCTTATGATGGTACTGGTAACGCTCGTGAACACATCTCTCATTTTATGGAATCCTTAGGAGAGCACGAATACAATCATGTCCTCCGCCTGAAAGAATTTTCAAAGTCACTTACCGGAAGAGCGTACACATGGTACAACAACATTGCACCAAACAACATATCCAACTGGTGTGAGTTGGTTACCGCTTTCTACAAGAAATATTTCTTTGTGTCTGAAAAAATCACCTTTTCAGACTTGGGAAGAATGTTTCAACGAAACAATGAGCTTCCAAATGATTATGTCAAGAGATTCAGGATTCAGGCACTGGATTGCCACGATCCAAATATGGCTGAACAACAGTTGGTGGAGTCATGCATTAACGGTATGGTTCCCATCTATCGCTCTTTACTGGAGAACCTGCGCTTCCAGACATTCTCTGAACTCCATGAAGCTGCCAAGCAGTCGGCTACAACAGCACCAACACTGTTGGAAAGAACCAGACCATCCAGGAGTGAAGATGCACACAAAACTTGAGGAAACATGCGCCTTATCAAGAAGCAATTTAATGTCAGTCCTTCTGTAAGCGTAGTGGGTAAAGGAGGAAAGAGGAAAACTCCAGCAGCGGAACAACAACCCAAATGTGCGGCACCAATGCATCAGACAACTCCACCCCGGAAGGCCGCGGCTAAGACCCCTGTACAACAACAAGAAACTGGAGATGCTGCTCCAAACTTTCCATTTCCAATTGAGGAAGTAATTGAACTCCTGGAAGCGTGGATTCAAGATGACGCCATCAAGCTACCTCCTCTAAGACGTCCACCAACCGAGAAAGAAATGGCAAATCCCAATTATTGCCGTTACCATAGGTTCGTCAATCACCCAACCAGTGAATGCAACAAACTGAAACGCATTTTAAAGGAGAAGGTAGACGCAGGAGAACTTCAATTAGGCACCAAATGAGTTCACAGAGACCCTCTTCCCGTCAGGAGCTGCATGATTTCTGGGGACTCCGTTCACAAAACCGTACAGTCTATGATGAAGCATTTATGTGAGATTCTGTATTTCTATAAGGAGCAGCATTAAGACATATTTGCAGCCCTCAACCGTATTGTATCAGGCAAGCAGCTGTTTCTGGCCAGGGAAGCCGTTCCCAAACCCCAACCTCTCCTGGAAAGCACGACTGATAGATGCAACTGGGGACTCCTAACCACTGCTCACTTGAAGGATGTCGAGTTTGCCAACACACTGATTGACGCGGCCTCTGACTTCAACATTGTAACCGTCAAGACTCTGAGAGCTTCAAGGATTTCAAAGCAGGAAGCCGTTCACTATCCGACCATAATCAAAAACTCAGAAGGAGAGCCCAGAGACACTTCCGCCAAGGCTTGGGGACTCGATCCGATTGTCAACCCAGCCATTACTAGGAGATGTGAATGGGATGCTGGTCCTTTCAACTATTTTATCAAGAGTTTAGAAGCTATCACGGTCAAAGATGGGGAATCTAAGAATCAAGTAACGGTGCAACGCCCAAACCCATTTCAAGTTGGAGATCTGGTAGTGAGAGTTGTTGCTCAACCTTCTCCGTATGATTCCGCAGAAGGGAAAGACGAGCCGTACCTAGTGGCAGAAGTTATTTTTGGAGGTTATTGCAAGCTCATCAATGCAGACAAGCTAGAAGTTGTAATAATACACACCCGGTGGCTCAAACCCTTCAATACCTAAGATGTCACTGTTGATGGTGGTTTTTAGTATATGACAAAAATTGTAAAAGTATGCCTACCTGACCCAGCATCAGAAGTAGTAGACTTTGATATGTCTATATTCCGCAAGGAATTTGAAGAATATATCAGAATCTGATGAGTGCCTATGTCTCTCTTCATATTATATTGAAACTCAATCTCCTAGATGAATTGTTCTCTAGTATAGAGCCTAATGAGTATTTAAGCTCCTAGTTGCATTACTCACTAATGCCGGAGCCTTCCGAGTATTCATTCCATGCTATGTTCCCAGCCGAACTCTTGATTTTGACATGACATGACAATTAATGTTCGCTCGCAACTGAGCAGTATGAATTTCCCGAAGTGCCAGGATTAAGATATGCATGGAAATACTCAATTAGGGCATGCAAAGTTATGATACCCTATGAAACATAATTAGTGATTTTTGTATCAATATGCGAAATTCACCAAAAATTGATTGGTTTTACGGCAACCCGCAAAATTCAGTTCTTTAACCTAATTTTATCAATTTGCAAAAATTAGGTTTTTTGCGCCCTGCGCGATAATTCGAAACCTATTGGTCGAAACTAAACCTAGGCAAACTAGAAAATTTATCCATCACAGAGCTAGTAGGAGCAAGATCCTACCAAAATTAGAAAACAAGAAATAAAGAGGAATTTCCGCAAGTAAGAGCAGCAGCAAAAGGAGGCGTGGCCGCGACACTTGGCCGGACGATTTGCCTCAGCAGGCGCCGCCCGTGGATGGCCGGCCACGCTTCATGTTCTACTTGCCGGCCCCCTCTTCCCACCGACCAATCAGATCGCTCCAAAAGCGCCACGCGCATTTTTAATTAAAATTGGAAGTTGGTTGGTCGACACACCTAATTCCTTAAGGAATTAAACATAGGCTGCCCATGTCAGTCTCAAAATGATCACAGCCGCACGTTTTAGCCGGCTGGTTTGTCAAGTTGGCCGCTTCCTGACGGGACCGAGCAAACTCCATGGTGTCCACCGGCGGGCCCACTACCATGCCAGCCAATTGGAATCCTCTAAACCTGCCAGCGATATCCCTAATCGCTAGCCAGAATTAGGCTAGTTGCGGTGTTAAAAGAGAATCTCAACGAGCTAAGACCGACCACAACGGTTTCAAACCCATCACATCCGTCCAACTTAGCCAGCCTAGTTGGACAGTTTAGATCTTTCTTCGAACGATCAAAGAGGTGCCGATGTGATCACCGACGACTCTCCTCCATCCCTGGCTAGTCAAACTACACATGGAAAACCAGGAACATGTCAAACCTTTTGCTCAAAATAGCGTGAACGCATGTTTTGAAAACCCTAATTCGTGTCAGCGGCAGCATTCTAATGTCGCAAAACGATCACGGCGGTTCATCTTCGCCAACTAAATTGACTAGCTTAGATCAATTTCTAGGCGGCCAATAGGATGCCAGCATACTCGTCGACAACCCACCTTTGCGTCTGGCCAATCGTCCTGATCAAACCAACGTTCAACATTTTGAATACATTCGGCCCCTCCATGCGATATTTTATGAGTATCGGTTTCACGAATAACTTAGTTATTTAACCTAATAGCGTTACATGCTATTCTTTACGGCAAGTCTAATGACTTGACTCGTCACACATGACCACCCGCCGCCTGGCTTGTGCGTGATTGGTCGAAATAACTAGGTCTTGCAAACAAGACCCACTCAGCAACCTGCTGTATATTTTCCACGCAAATACTCGAGATATCAAACATGTCACAAACTGGGGGATGTTCATCAGGGTATTGGTATGGCGGTCTACAAAACAACTGGCGACCATAGTGGGAGATTAATCTCCCGGTTGCAAGATTAAATTTCAATTTTCTCAAATTCAAGATGGTAGATCTTAGGTCTGGGTCAGTTACAAATCCTGATGCTACGGGCGCTGATAACACTCCTAGTGCCAATATCTATTTCGTTAACACCAATGTACCGCCTGCCAGCATAGTCAACACATCGCATGGTGTTACATCCTCTAGCACCAGAACAAGTAACGCCGTAAGCATCCCCTCTGGTGTGACTCCTCCTATTACCAGAGCCAGAGCAGCTGCTACTCCTAATATTTCTTCGAGCATATCACCTCCAATAGTCACCAGGGCTGCCACCATTTCTACATCGGGACGAGAGACTAGAGGAGCCATAGGAAGCCAACCCCCTATCAACATTGTTGATTTGATGGAAAGACAAGAAGTTCTCGCTAAGGCTCAGACGGATATGGCTATGTTGATGGTGGTTTTTAGTTCAGGGCTAAAATCGTAAAACCCTGTATTTAATGCGCTGTCATTCTGCAAAGAGACTGAGCCATTCAAAAGTAATGAGTGTTCAGACCTCTTTACTTACATATGTATTGAGCAATTCAACATATTTATGAAATTTATCCAGAATGGTGCATGAAGCAACAATCCCAGATATTCTGTAAATTTTAACCTACTACATTATTCGCTAATGCATTGACCTGTCTAGTATTTTCCTATGCTATGTTCCCAGCCGAACTCTCAATGTTGGCATGACATGACGATTAATGTTCACTCGCAGCAGAGTAACATGCATCTCCCGAAGTGTCAGTATTGAGACCTGCATGAAAACACTCACATAGGCTACACCACTCTCTGATAAAGAGATCGACGTGTTGACACTCTTTTTAATTAAAAGTTAGCGCGATCAACGCGTTTAAATTCCTTAAGGAAAATCTAGACTGTCCATGTCAGTCTTAAAAAACGATCACGGCCACACGATTTGGCCACACAATTCAACAAGCCTAGCCAACTCCTAGCGGAACTAGGCGATCACCGTGATGACCACCGGCGGTCCCACTAACATCCCGGCCGATTGGATTCCATCACTACAGGAAAAATATATATTTACAACTGGAGTTATACAACTTTTTTCTAAAATTCATAGGACATCCCATGTTTTACAACTATTTTCAAAGGAAGAGTCGTAGAATGGCATCAATACTAACCCCCAAGACCAAAGGGTTGCGACAAAAAAACAAACGACAACCCTTTAAGCAAAATAGTTATGATGACATTTTTCTTTAACAACTGTTTTCTGTATATGTAGTTCATAATCCTATCACAACCAGCCGCAAGAGTCGTTGAAGATAAAAAAAATATGAAAGAAAAAGAATAATGTTGAGGGGATTCGAACATGAACCTACTGTGTGTTAGTTTAATCCATCAACCATCCTTACACTTCACAAGTTCTGGTTTTTTGTGGTTTTTTTAATAAACATGTATAACAACCTATATAAGTGTTGTTGAAGTAAAAATATAGGAAAACAAAATATGAAAGAAAAAGAATAGTGTTGAGGAGATTCGAACATGAACCTACTGTGTGTTAGTTTAACCCATCAAACATCCTTACAGTTCACAAGTTCTGGTTTTTTGTGCTTATTTTTATGAAAATGTATAACAACCTTTATAAGTGTTGTTGAAGTAAAAATATAGGATGTTGGTAAAAAGAGGTTGCGGGGATTTGATCCTGAGCCTCCTGCGTGCAAGTCCACACCATCACAACACTGTCAGGTTTGTGGTTTTTATTTATACTTACTCATGACAACCTTTGACAACCTTTATAAGAGTTGCAAAAACAAAATATGATGTTTAAAAATAAGGCTCAGTCACCTGAGCCGCAAACAGTGCAAATCCTTCCCTGTAAACAATCACATACATTCTACAATCATAATGCATCTCATTTCATAGCTATTAGTTCCCTGGCACTTCATTTCACAGTTCAAGAACCCAATTTCTTCCAATCCACCAAAAAACATAAAAAGAAGGGAATTTTTTTTAGAAACAATGACATCCCATAACACCAATGGTAACTAAACACAAAAAAGAAGAAGATAATTACTATGCATATCCAGTTCTTTGAATGTAAGCGACTGTACTATCACAAATCCCTTCTTCTCTCCTCATTTTTCCGGGCTTGAGATCGGCAATGAAATGATAAATCATTTTCACTAGCGGAGTTAAAAAAGGGTGTTCACTTGGAACTAAGATCAAACATCACAATCACAGTAATAAGATCAAACATCACAATCACAAGAACAGTACTAGTATTAACAAAGGAAATGCACAAGAACTGTGACAACAAGATCCACAATGACAGCAACAATGAAGACGAAGACAGTAAAAAAAGATTACAGAAAACACAATACACTATGTACTGACCTAACTTGTGAACTTTTTCTTCTTCCTCTTATTCTTCTTCTTTGTCGGAACCACTACGATAGGTTCAGCATCTTCTCTTGTGTAACTCTCGCTCTCGCCATCCATTTGTAAGCCAAGAGTTGAAGTATCCACCGGTTGGCAACCCGTGTCATCCTTTTCATTGTATTCCTCTAATTCATGGAAACCCCTCGGTGGTGGTTTCAACATCACATACCAGTTAGATGTATCCGACTCTCGAGAATAGAAAACTTGCCGTGCTTGTGATGCTAAAATGAATGGGTCGTTACGAAATTGGTTCTTATGCTGCTTTAAGTTGACTAATGTGAATCCTTTCTCTACCTTCACACCAAAATAGGTGTGATCCCAGTCACATCTGAATATGGGAACTTGAAGAGTATGGTAGTCCAACACCAGAATTTCTTCTAAAACACCGTAGATACCAGTGGTTTCTGACTGTCCTGTAACTAAAGTTTTTGATTCAATAGAAACACCAGTGTTCTGTGTGACTCTTCGAACATCCTTCGTAATAAACCTAGACCCATTGATTAGCAAGCCTTTATATGACATGCGGTTTTCTAAAGGTCCTTTTCCCAACCACTCTACCGTGTTTGATAATGACATGCCTTGTTCAAGCTGCATATAAACCTACAAACGCATACTCATAACATAAAAATATTACTAAAATGGTTATCTGAGCATGAGAATACATATTTATACCGATGATGTGCTTAACATGGATGGTTCTAAGTGACGAAATCAAACAAAATATATCTTGAACCCATACATGAAAACAGAATCAAACAATCTACAACGCACATCCATGGACAATGGTTCTATTTGTGTTTTGTGAAGTCTCAAAAGCCAGAAGTGATATGATTATTAACAATTTGTACTAAGCTGCGCAATCTGACTAAAAGTGGAAAAAATGTACCTTTTGTTTAAACCAATCACCGAATGTGTCTGACTGTATGGAAATGAACTGGTCTTCATTGGTAATAGACCCCCCAAAGGAATATTTTAACTCATCCATATGCATTCTAAGATAAAAGTAAAATTAAAACAGGGTACGTATTGACTGAAAAACCATTTCTAATGAACATCAATGTCATACTTACATTAGATATGGGTCAATTTCTAGTGTGTTAAAAAGCACATATCTGTGAGCAATCTTTAGGTTTTCACTATCCATACGCACTTCGACACCTTTAGAAAGAAGACGTGCTGCTGGTGTGGAACTATATTGAATGTTATTAGTACGCCTTGGCTTTTCTCCTATTTCTTTTGCTTTATCCATGAGAATAGAAAACCTAACACACTCCATTCCAAGATAACACTCTGCTATACAAGCTTCAGGTAGTGCGTAATTTTAACATATTCTTTGAATGTCTTCATATACCTATACGAAAGTTGGATATGAAACAGTTACCAGTTAGAAGGGTGGAAATGAAGTCGGTACGTTATACAAAACTTCAACACTTAAATATTAGTAGCTCTAAGGGAAAGCTACTGACACGTTGCATAAAACAGAAAAAAATTTGAAACAAAAAAACAAAAAAACAAAAAAACAAAAGTAACATTTATAAAATTTAGCATACCTTTCAAATGGATACATCCAACGATATTGTACAGGTCCACATAAACACACTTCTCGAGCTAGGTGAATTGTCAAATGCACCATCACATCAGAAAATGATGGAGGGAAGTAGCTCTCCAACATACACAAAGTCTCAGCAACTTCTACTTCAAGTTCTACTAATCTTTCGAGATCAACTACCATTTGGCATATTTCATGAAAATAAAAACACAACCTGAAAATCGACTTACTTGGCCCCTCGGGTAAAAGTCCCCTCAAAGCTACAAGTAATATTTATTGCATAATAACATGGTAATCATGAGCCTTAAGGACACCTAAGCAACCATCTTTCGAGAAACGCTTCCTAAGATCCGAACTATACCCATATGGAACTTTCAAATTTCTCATCCTATTAAAACATATAGCCTTATTTTTATCGCTTAAGCTGTATGGTGCTGGTGGAAGGATTGTTTTTCCATTTTGCTCTGGTCTTATTCCCATACTCTTCAGATATTTATGGGATTTTAAACCATCTTTTGTTTTGAACTTTATATTCAAAATAGTACCAACGACACTCTTACAGACATTTTTTTCTGTATGCATAACATCAATATTATGCCGTAGTAACAGATCCTAGGAATTCATGAAAAAACCTAACATTAATAAATTTGAAGTTCAGAGCTAATGGGTATTCAGGTTATAGTGAGTTCAAGCATAGATCATGTGCACGAAACTATTTAACAAGTAAATTTGAAGTTAGAACTGACCTTCCAGTAAGGTAAGTCGAAGAATATCGACTGTTTGTTAAACACCCGAAGCTCAGTTTCCTCGTCAGGTGCACCAGAACTAGCCGCATCAGAAACAACATCCCTTTTCCGCTTCCCACACTTAGAATTACCATCCTTTGCACCTTTTGACGCACTACTCTTCTTTTCCTTTACATCCTTCTTCTTCTTCTTCTTCTTCTTCTTCATTTCCTCTTTCTCTTTCCTTTTCTACTCCTCGTTCTTCTCCGCTTTTCCAAAATCATTCACAATACTTCTCTGACGTTCAAATACCGCAGCACCAGACATAACAGGTGGTTTTTCCCTCCTCTCAATTTCTCAATTAAACAACTCTTTTGTATGCCGAAGAGGATGATTATGACGAAGAAATCTCCTATGATTCATGTATACAGTTTTACGACTAAACGGTAACCAGTTGCTAAGTGTATTATCAGCACAAAGAGGACAGGCTTCCTTCCCTTTATACGTACATCCAGATAGATTACCATATGCAGGGAAATCATTAATTGTCCACATCAATAATGCCTTCAAGTTAAATTCTGTTTTAGTAAACGCATCATATACCTTCACGCCCTTCTCCCACAACCGAATCAGATCATCAATCAATGGCTGCATGTATACATCGATGTCCTTACCCGTTTTTTTCCTCCTGGAATCAGCATGCTCAGAATAATGTTTTCGCTTTGCATACACTTCTCGGGGGGCAAATTATAAACCAGAATCATCACTAGCCAACAACTGTGGGTTGCAGATAGATCACCAAATGGATTGAATCCATCAGCAGCAAGCCCAAGAAGCAGATTACGCGAATATGAAGCGAATGCGTGAAATATTTTGTCTATGTGCTTCCAAGCCAAAGAATCTGAAGGATGACGTATCTTCCCATCTTTACTCTTGTTCATCGCGTGCCATATCAACTTCTCAGCCAGCTCTGCTGAATGATACAATCTCTCCAATCTCGGCACAATAGGGAAGTATCTAAGAACCTTCACCGGAATCTTCTTTTTAGGCTTGTCTATCATGTCAGCATCGTCGTCCATGTTAGATGTGCCTTGCTTCCACCTAGAATAATGACATTTAGGGCATTCGTCTGCATCTTTCAACTATTTTCTAAACAAGCAACAATCATTCTCACAGGCATGTATTTTCTCGTAAGTCAATTGATAAGATTTCAGCAGCTTCTTCACTTCATATGTGCTTTTAGGAAGACAATGACCTGGCGGCGACAGGGAACCAACTGTCTTGAGAAGTTCGTCAAAAGCCTTCCTAGATATACCATTAACTGTCTTGTGTCTATACAATTCAACAGTGATAGATAACTTTGTGTGTGTTTTACAATTAGGGTATAATGAGGCATCAGCCTCATCCACCTGGTTGTCCAACCCCTCGTCCTGCCTGATTTCATGGCCCTGATCTTGATGTGTATCACCTTTAACATTAGCCTCACCGAAGAACTGTTCTGAACCATGTGTCACTCCCTCTTGGTGAACATCATCATCATTAGAAATGATAGCTGGCTCCCCGTGAAAAACCCGCTCAGTGTATGTAGGATCCATACCTTACTTCAGCAAGTGAAGATGCACTTAATTCGGAGGAAACGACAAAGCAAGATTCTTACAATCAACGCAAGGACAACCGAACTTAGAGGGATTTCCAAGTTTCTGACAAACAGTCTCTATGAAATTCTTCAATGCATCATGATATGGAAGACCACCCCTACATAAAAGATAGATAAAATCATAACACGGTAATAATGTAAACAATCTAGCAAACCAATGTAAAGATTAATTATGTAATATCCTTAAGTTAAACATATTTACCTTGGCCAATGAATCCAATCTTTATTCATCATTTAGAACGAATTCAATCAATATATGTTAAAATGAAACTTGAATCTGCGCGTAACGGAAAAGAGAAGAGTTAGAGCAATATGGCTCACAGATTTAGCCCTGCAACTTCACTCTAGAATTCTAATATTATGACAGGCCACTTTTCAAGAATTTGATATAATGGTTCACAAACACAAAATTATAATATTATGACCAAACACTTTTCAGTAATGAAGTACTTTATATTTCTTTTAAATCATGTCTTACGCATAAAATGAAATCTAATTACATATGAAGACTTTTCCCTAGATTTGTAACTAAATCAGCCAATTGCCTTGTAGAAACTCTAACTTTCTCTTTAGAAGCAATGAAGATAGCATCTGAAGCTCATGTAAAATCTCCACATTGTTCACATACAAGGTCAGCTATGTGCTTATTGTTTTGATTGTTTCATATTTTTAGGGTGAGTTTGTAATTGCAGGTTGAAGAGAAGCACAACTTATATTGCAGTGGATAATTTTTATAAGGGTGGTCATCTTCTCCGCAAGCATTACAACTTTTCTTTGATGGTAACAACAACAACTTGGCTTTGCAAGGGTCAGAAGCATCATGAAACCATTCAAAGTAGGTGCAGGTAGGTATGGTGCACCTGAAGAACATTTTTCCATAGGTTTCAGTTGTTGTGGATCGTAGAAATGCTCTCACACCATTACAAGGAACATGCTTGCACCTAGAATAGATCCAAGGACACACTTTTGTCTCATAGTTCCCTTGTTCACACATAACACACTCAAATAGGGTTTTTTTCATTCTCATGTTACTGTTACCGTTGTTGCAGCTACTACTGCTACTTGAAGAGTCTTTCACACCTCCACCCATGACTGATTCACTACAAATAATATTCCTAAGCTAAGAGGATGTGCAATCCTGCCACATTTGACTACTTCAATTAACAACAAGTATAACACACAGACACATTAAACAAAGAGCTCCAAAAGGCATACCTTTGAACTATATATTCTTTCAAATTAACCTCTGTTTCTCTTCAATGATAATATTACCCCTCCCAGATCAGCCAAGTATGTGTACATGAAGTTCTTTTGAAATCCTAAACTGATTTGAAGACCAAATTGAAGCAAATCCTGCCAAAAAAATCAGATTTCAATAATTTGAATTAAATGAAACTACTACCTAAATTTAATGAATTCAAAAAACCCTAATTAAAATTAAATACAATGATTCCAATCATTTGAATTAAATGCAACTACTACCTGAATTTAATGAAGTCAAAAACCCTAATTAAAATTAAATGCAATGATTTTACTGAATTAAACCCAATGATTTAACTACACCCATTCATCCAATGATTGAAAAAAAAATTAAAAATAATAATTCATGTTACAAATCGAGAATCAAAAAAAATTTAAACTAAAACCCTAAACAGATCGAGAAACCCGAGTAACAAACCTGTGTAAGTCTTCTGCTACCTCGATCTGTTGATGGTTGTAAGTCTTCAA